>DWJZ01007121.1:0-12390 GCA_018249125.1 Asbolis capucinus
GGTTCTCACGGTGAGAGTTACTGAGTGGGTTTGGTGGAGTTTCAGGTCATGATCTTCCCACAATAACTTGTATTAAACACCTATTGTTACTAGTTACAATAAAATAATATGATAAAGAGAAAAGTTTTGTTTATTTGTAAGAGGTTAACTCAAACTTGAAATTTCGGAAACTATTTCGCAACAAAGGTACAAACGCCTGCGGCTTCACCATTTTGGTAGCTTTGTTATTCTTTCACGCAAAAACTACTAAACATATCTGAATGAAAATTGGTACACGCTTAGATTACAGTCTGGAATAACACATAAGCTAATTTTTATCAACATACCACGCGGGCGAAGCCGCTGGCGTACACTAGTCTAGCTACAAATAACAGAATTCTGCCTTTTTCAGGTGGCTACTCAGTAGAACATGTCGACAAGGTTTGCTTATCACTACGGAAGCAGTATGGCAAATGCGTCAAGATGGCTGGTCTGCTTGGTAGACCAGATATGTTGTTCGTCTTCGACGCTGGTGAAGTGGAAAGGGTTTTCAGAGGAGAAGACGTCACCCCACATAGGTAAGCTCGGGGTCACCTTTTTGTCGCTTAAATTTTACATCTTAAGTATTAAAATTTAGGAGTATAAATTAATAAAAATTTAATATTTTTTTGCCATAGTAGACTTCGCAGTAGGGCTTCGGAACAAATGGTCTTTAAGGATCTTGTTCACCTCTGTACCTTTTAAAAACATATTAAGAAGATTACTAATAATTGTATTGGAGAAGGAAAGTATCGTGAGGGAATATGTACGCCAAAGACTTTTTCCACGAAATTCTCAAAACTTGTGTCGAGACTTCAGGGTCCAACAATGGGATAATAATGAGATGCCATGATGATACGATGATCTCTTCATCATTGGAACCCATAATTGTCCCACTTGTCTGGTCTCCACCCACTATATGAAGGGTGCAGGCTATAGTCCAAATGCGAAGTGGTGGACTCCGTTCGTCATCACGAACATTATGGAAAATTCTCTGGACAATAATTTTCCTGACGATGTTTTCCTTCATCGCAGCAAGTCTTAATCAACTTCTGATAGTAATATATATTTGAAAGGTGACGTAGGATCTAAATTCAGAATCTCCCGTTCTCGATAGAAAAATGTTCAAATCACTAAGTTATCCCTTCTACTTTTAGATTTATACATAGTTTCATTTGGAATATTTGCTTACATTTGGCATTTTATTTTCCAGGCCATCAATGCCCTCCCTAAACTACTACAAACATACACTGAGGAAAGATTTCTTCGGTGCTGAGAAAGACTGCGCAGGAGTGATTGCTGTGTAAGATTAAGTTGAATATCAGAAGTGTACTTTGTGGCATGGCTATTGGATTAGATTTTAATATTCAGTCAATTTTGTGGACTTCAACTCGTTGATGACCTACTACTCTCTCTTCATACTGATGGGGCCTAGAACATCCATTCAAATGCGGGTTGGTGGAGGGGTTAGTGGCCAAGACGAGTGTCGGAAGTTTTTATGCCGCCTGAAGGTGTCCAACATGGCTTGACGATTGCTATTTGACGAGCGACGGCGTTACGTACCCACGGAAGCACGGTAGCGTTCAAGAATTTTTTTTGCTACTAGCAATGCCTCATCCTGCTACCAACCGCGCCCATTGTTGCCTTACTTTTTCGATCGCTTATAATTGAAACAAGCTGCAGGGCTACGAACGCTTTGAATTTCTTCTGAAGTTCTTCATTATCGCAGCTATAATAACACCGTATTAATGCGCTAGATGTTATGTTGACTGTGGGGGGTGAAGATGGGAGGAAAAAATGGAGGGAGTTGGGGAGGGTGTTGAAAGAGGTCGTTAGCTAGGTTGAAAGCTAGTATCAAATTACAAAAGAATAACATTAGCAACTGGACAGCATTTAATACTTCGTTTTTTTTAGACGCCTTATCTGATTGGAGAGCAAGTTTTACTTATGTACCTATTGCCTTATGTTTTCTGTAAGGTGTTTCTGATTAACAGTACAATGAGGTTAGCGGTACCTAGAAACAGACTTTAATAGTAAAAATAAATCTCATATCGATCCATGAATCCATCCATCCATCTACACCAACTTTCTCACTTATATTGTTGTTGCTTAGAGTCAACTGTTAACGATTTTGGACGCATGCTGTCAGAGCTACGTGGCTCTGTGGGAAATGGTTGGACTATCGAAGCGGAGGTTTATGGTACTGTAATGATATTAGCACGTGTATTAGTGGGAAGTAGAATGTACAGAAAATGCCAAGGATGCCTTAAAATGATCTTCTCCTTCATTTCAGTCACGGAGACTCCTGGGCAGCGTTCAGGACGAAAGTGTCGCGGGTGGCTCTGAGCGCCGGCGCCGCCGCGCAGTACACTGAGCAGGTTTCCGAAGTCGCTGACGCTTTTATTAACAGGTTTGACTTTGGGTTGGGTTTGGGTGTTATTTAATGTTGCTAAAAACCGATTGATATAATATGTACTTTAAGTCAGTTCCCCTTTATATCTCAATGTCAACAGCTGACATAGTTATTTGCATATTTCTGACTACCACCTGTCCCACTTCTGGGCTCGGGTTTCACAATGTGAGGAGTCCAGGATATAGCTTGCCTAAATGAAACTGCAGAAGCAAATGATCATTTATTTCTAATACGCACATCATTTAGACGTGCGTGCAGATTTCGTACCACTTATCGTTAAATTAGTTAATTTACTTTAGTAATACTACATCTATGGTCACCAAAGGAATTTCGTCCTGATAAATCAGTTTTTTACATTACTTTACATTAATTATCACAATAGTAAATGCGATGTGACAAATTTTACAGTTTTTTACATTACTCGGTAAGTCAACTTTGTGAAACAGAGCAATAAGAGTCCATATTTGAAGTGCACGTCAAAGAAATATAAAATTGCGCTCTGTACGTGGCATACTAGCTGGCTATGATGAAATAATGTTATTGGTACATTTTAGGGTACGACAAGTTCGAGATGAGAATTCGGAGACACCGGAAGACTTCCTCAACGAAGTCCATAAGTGGTCATTAGAATGTAAGTAACAGTTAACTTACTTATATATTATATAAGCATTAGAGTATATTATATATACATTACAATTAAATTATATATACATTAGACAGGCCAGTTGGTCTAGTCGTTAGCGAACCTGAGTGCTATACCGAAGGTTGTGGGATCGATTCCCTCCCAAGTCAAACTTTTCTGTGATGAGCTGGAATGTTTGTTCTATGTTTCTGGGTGTAAATATCTATATATTTACGTATGTATTTAAAATATGTTTATCAGATGTCTGAACACCATAGTACATGATAACGCTTAGTATGGGGTCAGATGACCGTGTGTGAGTTTTTACTCTGTCTGTCGAAAGTCACTCTATCTGTCTGTAACACTTTCAAATCTAAACTACTAAACCAATCTCGAATACAGGCTACTTTTTGTCATGAATTGCTCGAAGGATTTAAAAGGCCTGAAGGGGATGAAAATTTGTATTCGTTATATATAAATATATATTAAATTGAAATGTCTGTTTGTAATATTATTAAATAGATATGTTTGTATATGTGGTGCATACAACTATAGGATATGAACCTTATGTTGGTAACGCAATAAATCAGTTAGCAACCGACCTGTCTTTCATTGACGTACACTATAATAACAGAATAATATTTTTTACAAATGTCTCTCTTTATGTAAGTAATTTTGTAGATACTGCCTGTCTGTATGTTTCGGCAAATCTCTGGAACGGCTGGACCGATTTTGGCGGGACTTTCACTAACAGAAAGCTGATGTAATAAGGAGTAATTTAGACTGGTTTTAATTTATAATTATAAACTGTAATTTAATGTAAAATCGTGTGAACTTACCAATAACTATATTTGTTAAATTGTACGCGGACGATGTCGCTGGCATAGCTGGTATTTTATATAAATTCTGAATATTTTTTTGTCCATTAACCTACCTTCTACATACATTTTAGCATAAGTTACAAATATGTATGTCACATCAAATCAAAAAGTCTTCTTTTTTCTTTCCAGCTCTAGGTCTCATAGCTCTTGACACACGGCTGGGCTGCTTCGAATCTCTAGAAGGTTCGGAGAGCCAGCGTCTAATAAATGCTGTTCACACTTTCTTTCTCTGTGTGGGCGAGCTGGAACTTCGGGCCCCGTGGTGGAGAATATACCCTACTTCTATGTTTAAGAAATATGTTACAGCACTTGATACTATTTTAAGGTATGAAAGAAATGTATTTATTTCCTTTCAGGATCCAAAAGCTCACTTAACGAAAGTTATTAGTATGCTTCAAATTGTTACGAAGCTGACTGGCTTGTTGGTCTAGTGAACCTGACTGTTAGGCCGGACGGTTCGATTCCCACTCCCCACTCGATTTCCACAAACATTTCTGTGATGAGCAGGAATGTTCTGTTTCTGGGTGTATTAAAAATATAAACTATATATATGTATGTATTTAAAAATATACACGTATGTGTCAGTTGAAACGGTGATAGCCTAGTTGTTAAGAATTCAGCTTCCTACTCGGGGGGTGCGGGTTAGAATCCCAGGGCGCGCACTTCTGACTTTTTGGAGTTATGTCCGTTTTAAGCTTTTAAATATCACTCGCTATAACGGTGAAGGAAAACATCGTGAGGAAACCTGCATGCCGGGAAGTTTGCTAAACTAAAGGTGTGTGAAGTCTACCAATCCGCAATTGGCCAGCGTGGTGGACTATGGCCTTGACCTTCTCATTCAGAGAAGAGAACCGTGTGTAGTGAACAGTGATGAGTTGAGATGATGTGTCAGTTGTTTGATCACCATAGTACAAGCTAATGCTTAGTTTGGAGTCCGATGGCCGTGTGTGATTTGTCTTGAGATATTCATTGATCTATTTTTTTTAAATATTAGAATTAAAATCTAACTCCGTCTTAAATACAATTGCCAGTAAAGTTGGGTTGGATTGAACCTAATAATATCCCAGTAATCAAAGTCAAATCTTTTTCAAAGTCAAGTCAGTTTATTTCATGTAGGTATTTTCAATTCACTTATGAACTCCATTTTTTTTGGAATCTACCACCGTTTCGGAAAGGTGCCGTAATAAAAAGGAAAAGAAATGGCGAAAGATACTAATTAGCATATATTTTCAAAAATATATACAGCATGTACAAATGTTAAAAAGAACAAACTTGGGGTTTATGTCTTCTCAGAACTAAGGAGGTCTACACCACCAGCAGGTTCGTGGTGGATAATAGATAGAGCTATTTGTTGTCTCCTCAGTGTGACGTTGAAGCACGTCGATCGCGCGCTACAACAGAGTCAAGAAGCTGGCAGCAGTAAGTCTCTGCTGCAGGACCTGGTGGCGGCAGCAGGTCGCAGAGTCGCCGCGGTTGCTGCGCTCGACATGTTTCTTGTTGGGATTGACACGGTATGAACAGAGATACATTTATAATTGGAATCTATTCTCATAACTCTCAACTCACTCATCAACTCTTCAACCATGCGTTCGATCTACATATATAATTTTGATACCAAAACCTTTTCCGGAGAATTCTAAACAAAGTTGCTGAAGATGTCAGTGTTATATATCCTATCATTGCAGAGTACGTAAAGAACAAATATACAAACATTTATTTATATATAGGTATATAGAAATTCACCTATTTTTAGACATCGAACGCTGTAGCATCTGCCCTATACCAACTGTCTCTCCGACCAGACGTACAGGAGAGACTGTACGGAGAGATCACACAAGTACTGCAGGGCAGGCCTCTGGAACCTGGCGATGTTAACCAGATGCCGTATCTGAAGGCCTGCATCAAAGAAGTATTAAGGTTAGTTACCTATTCAATGCTGCACTCAGAGTCGTTAACGGGAACTTAAATAGCTTCGAATGACGGCCCACTGCGGAGCAAGGGTCCCCTGTCATACCGAGGAGGTATAAATCATGCTCCACCACCCAGCCCCAATGCGGGTGGATGAAAAACGTAAATACCTACTTAATATCAATTTTGTATACATATTTTGTAGGAAAGAGCTATTTAAATAGTCATTAATAAATCTGAGTGCTGTCTTCTGCTATGTTGTCTTATCTAAAATCTTTACATATTGACCTTCTGTCTTTAACACCTGATTCTCTGTAATTCTAATCAGTAATAGTTTCTTCCAAATATTTTCCATGTACGGAGGGCAATCGGTTACAGATTTTTTATATATATTGAACAAATATCATATTTTCAGAATGTACCCGGTCGTGATCGGAAACGGCAGACAGCTGACGAAAGATACAGTTATTTGCGGTTATAATATACCCAAAGGAGTAAGTATTGTTGTGTTACATTGGTACCAAGCTTAAATTATGAATGGGTTAGTACTGAGAATAGTCCTCATCACTGAGGAGGCCTAGTACATCCACAGTGCTTGTGTTCATTCATGGAGGGTTTTGAGTTGCGTGGAAGCTACCGATTTTCCGCTTACGTCTTCCGAATTTGGAAAGAGCTCATTTTTGCTACTAGCGGTCTATTTGTTATTCCAGAATATAATCTATCTCTGTGCCAAATTACATTCAGATCCATCCAGTACTTTTACAGCACAGTAACAAATATTCATTTATCCCCACAAACTTACACATCTGTATTATTAGAAGGAATTATTAGTATTTATTTTTCAATATCCCAGACCCAGGTGATATTCCAGCACTACGTGATGGGTAACAGTGAGGAGTATTTTACGGAAGCAGCAGAATTCTGCCCCGAGCGGTGGTACCAGCGCGCTGGTCGCTCCCACCATCCCTTCGCATCTCTCCCCTTCGGCTTCGGGAAACGAATGTGTTTGGGGCGAAGATTTGCTGAGCTGGAAATGCATGTTATGATTTGTAAGGTGAGTTTAACCCAATAATGGCTCATTGCTGAGCTTGGGTCCTTATGACTTAGATTAGGGGTCGGCAACCTGTGTCCCGCTGGCCACATGTCACCCTTATGCACTTGTATTGCCGCTCACACAAACCGTATACATGACACATTTGCAACTTGGCGGTTCTTGTGATCCTTTTGATAACGACACATGAAATGTGGTCCTCACCAATATCCTTTTCTGCCCTCATATAAGAAAAGGTTGCAGACCCGTGATCTAGAGCATAGCACCAGGATGCTCCAGTGTGTGGGCGGGGGGTAAGGCGGTAGTTAGAAGGTGGCCAACGTAAGTGTCAGAAGTTTTTATTTTATCCAGAGATTTTCAACAAGGCTTAACGATCTGACGATAACAACTGAGACCGACGTTATGTGCCCTTGGACACAATTTCATCCATATCCTTTAGTACCTGACAAACATAGGCGACCCTTTTGATATTTCTAATGCGTGACGGTGACCAATTCTTTTTGAATAGTTCGTTTGCTCATTTATCGGCTATACATTTTCGGCTGTTACAGCTATTTCTATACAATTACTTGGTTACTTTTTTATGTACAATAAATTACTTGACATAGATCCCACCTGATGGTAAGTGGCGGTGATGTCAAAGATCTTGGGTATACTAACATAGTAAGTGCCTATTCACTCTTCTCTTGAAGACTTCTACAACTACTAATATTCCAACTACGTATATTGTTACAGATGGTGCAAGCTTTCAAGATGGAGTATCACCACGAACCATTGGAGTACCACATTCATCCCATGTACACTCCCAATGGACCTATTCGCATCAAACTTATCGAGCGGTAGTACCATCAGTTTAGTATCATTGCAAATCATACCGGTACTGGGATACTCACAATGTGCGGATGGGTGGATTTCTCACACCTTCCAGAACCTCATGGAGAACTCGCAGGAGTGCAGGTTTCCTCTCGATCACGGTTGCAAGTGATAATAAACTTCTGATACGCACATACTGAAAATGGGTGGTGTTACGTTACATTTAACACAGCCATATCAAGATAAAGTGTGTTAAATGGCCCAAAGGCTTTAACAAATTCTCAATGTTTCAATACGCGAGTTTTGTCAGAATACGAAAAATAAAGTAAAACTAAATGTGCCTTTTTATTGTCATAAAAATTGTTTACAAAATTTACACGAATCAGAAAATTGGACAGGTATTAAACTAATTTCCGTCCGCGGCTTTTTCCATGAGGCAAGGTTTTACAAAGTAGCGTTCATGTTATTCCAGATTATGTATATTATTGTTTTAAACATGTTTCTGGTATAAATCTGTATGTAGATATGTGAAATTTTATAGAATCTATAAAAAATACTTAGTTTTAAGTCATCGTATTGTATTGTAATTACCATTTAGTTTAGGTAAAGTTTTTTAAGTCATATTTGTAGCCCTGTTGTGTTACAAATAATGATTTCTAGTTGTGTGGTACTGTTTTTATTTTGTAAAATTGTATATATAACTTTGGAAAGATAATAAAAGTTTAAAAAGATTCAATCCTTTATTTTTCATTTATATACTTTGCCTGCAGTGCATCCACAAAGTGCCGTGAGTAAACGTAGAGCTTAGAAATATAATGAACAAAAGGTTAGAAAATAAAACACGATTTACAAATGACATTCATAGAATGCTTTACTCAGATTGCAAAAAATCCTAGTAACTTTACATTCACATATAAACTCATCATAAGTACATTCTGTAATGTTTAACATCAATATAAAATTAATGTCACCGAAATAAGTATACTAATTGTATTAAGAATATATACATCGTAGTTATTTATATACAATATTCTATACAAATTTGTTTTCTGTTCATATTATAATAATTAATCAAAATAACAGTTAATAAAATACACATCAATAAAAAACTTAATTTCCCTTTACAATTAAATAACTTTTCCTAAAATAATTTCTTTATTTACAAATCTTTTACCGTGTTTTCTATATTTCACGTATATCTTAAGATAATCTTCGATCTCTTTTCTCTCTTATATTAGAAAGAGACAGAGTACTGACGTGTTTGAGGCTCGGGTCTATATAATTATACAAGCAAAACAGAATGTACTAGATTCATTTAGATTGTGTACATACTATCTATATAAATGGCCACGTTTAGTTTACTGGCAAATATTTACAAATAAAATTATCACAAATGAGTATAATAGTGGAGAAAAAGTAATAGTAAAAATATAATATTAGTAATTTCAGGGCACAATTACTTAATGTTGACTAGGGACATTAATGATATATAACATATAGTATTTATAATAATGTACTTGTTTTGTTTTAGGATGTTTCAATATTTAAAGACCTAGTAGCAATAGTTGGCTGCTATATTAAATAAATTCTTGGTAACTTTTACGAGTATATATACTCGTATCTGTCTTAAGATGCGATATTATTTGCAAATTTATTTAAAATAGTCACGATTGACAACCCTACTGGTCCTTACGCTTGAGTTTATGGCACTATTTTATAAAAATAAAATAATCCATGTATAAATCCTCAAAAATAAAGCTAAAAAGGCAGTGATAGTAATATAGGTAAATAAAAATTGTGAATATATAACATACAAACATAAACATACATTGTTTTACGTAATATCACAAAATATTATCATAATTTACAATAATTCTCAACAAGCTTGGTTTGTGTTTGATGTGGCGTTGTTTTTCATAGTTCTGACTCTGTTTCTCCTGTGCATATATAGCACGATAGCAAGAGACAGCACGACGAATAATACAGCGCCGACCACAGCCAAATAAGTAAATCCAACGCTGCTACTGAATTCAGGGATGTCTCCGTGTATGTTACTTAAATCTCTTGTGTTTCTTGTTCTTGGTTTGGTACGGGAGAAATCAAAACTGGCTGTAAGAGAGATAATTTTTTCAATGTAATTATTTAAAATATTGTAAGTACAGATTTCTAAGAATAACAATGTAAGCCTCCAATTTACTTTATCATTGCTTAGTTGATTGTACATTAGTTATTATGTGTTTTATATAAAATAAAATACCATTTAATAGAATATAAGAAATTAAATCATGTTATTCCAGCGCAAACTCTACAAAATGTATCCTGTAGAATTTCGCGTGTGGTAACTGGCTTTGCAAGTTGGTCTCAAGCAACTTTGAGTCATGAATAGCGTTTTAGCACAACTCTGCATAATATACAACACACTCAGGTGACATTTGGTGGCTCTCATAATGTAGTTTATAGTTTTTGCGATGTGAAGTAGTCTTGCAATTTTACCAAGGTGTTTAGCTCCCCTAGTTTTTGCAGTAGCTTTAGATTAAACCTTCCTAAATTAAGATTCTAGGATTCCTCTACATCTAGTAACTGATGGAGGTGGCAGTATTCTAAGGATTAATTCTGAAAAGGTTAACTAACAGATTCCTCTTGGTTCGAACACAACACGGTTGCGGTTTTGCGACCAAGTATCAGTTAAATGTTATAAAACGGCATCGCTTCATTAGGACACTGAATGACCTGTGAAATTCGTCCATGGCGATCTCTCCTGTATTATTTATCTCGATGTATTTTATCGTCCGACGAAGTTGGTTCATAGATCCTTCCACAAATGAACATACTTTATAAGATTTAAAAATCTAAATTTTTATCTGTATTATAAAATAAATTAAATTAATTACGTACCTATATCTTGAGTGTCGTCATAGTAATCAAATACTTTAGAAGCCAGTCGCCCTGATTTCACCTCATTTTCAGATGGAATTGGTGGTAAATATCCAATCGGAGGGTTAGTGCTACTTGGAGCAAATGGTTGAGGACATTTAGGATCCTTCGATCCCGGATAACAGGAGCTAGGGGTGCTGGTAGGTTTAGGCGTGGTGGGCTTAGGACAACGTGGATCGGTGCTGCCAGGGAAGCACCTGGGAGGTTCAGGTGTTGTAGGTTTGGGACATCGAGTATCGGTGCTGCCTGGGTAGCATCGAGGAGGTTCAGGCGTTGTAGGTTTAGGACAACGTGGATCGGTACTGCCAGGGGATTCAGGCGTTGTAGGTTTTGGACAGCGTGCATCGGTGCTGCCAGGGAAGCATCGGGGAGGTTCAGACGTTGTAGGCTTAGGGCATCGTGGATCGGTGCTGCCAGGGAAGCATCGGGGAGGTTCAGGTGTTGTAGGCTGAGGACAACGAGGATCACTGCTGCCAGGGAAGCATCGAGGAGGCTCGGGCGTTGTAGGCTTAGGACAACGAGAATCAATGCTGCCTGGGTAGCATCGTGGAGGTTTCAGTGTTGTAGGTTTGGGACATCGAGTATCGGTGCTGCCTGGGTAGCATCGAGGAGGTTCAGGCGTTGTAGGTTTGGGACAACGTGGATTAGTGCTGCCAGGGAAGCATTGGGGAGGTTCAGGTGTTGTGGGCTTGGGACAACGAGGATCGGTGCTGCCTGGGTAGCATCGAGGAGGTTCAAGCGTTGTAGGCTTAGGACAGCGTGGATCAGTGCTGCCAGGGAAGCATCGGGGGGGTTCAGGTGTCGTCGGCTTGGGACAACGTGGATCTGTACTTCCTGGGAAACATCGAGGGGGTTCAGGTGTAGTCGGCTTAGGACAACGAGGGTCCGTATTGCCAGGAAAACATTTTGGTAGAGCGGGGGTCGTAGGCTTAGGGCATCTTGGATCATTGTTTCCTGGGAAACAGTTTGGTGGTGCAGGGGTTGTTGGTCGAGGGCATCGTAAGTCAGTTGAACCTGGAAAACACTTAGATTCTGGTGTCGTTGGTGGTAAATATGTTGGTGGTGTCAAAGTTGTAGGTCTAGGTGGTTGTGGGCATCGAGGATCAGGAGAGCCAGGGTAGCAAACGAGTTTCGGCGTAGTTGGTGCAAGTGTTGTAGGCCTTGGACAACGAGGATCGGTGCTACCAGGGTAACAACGAGGTGGTGCAGGCGTCGTTGGTTTGGGGCATCGCGGGTCTGTGTTTCCGGGGTAACATTTTGGTGGTGCAGGGGTCGTGGGTTTAGGGCAACGTGGGTCAGTGTTTCCGGGGTAACAATTTGGAGGCGCAGGGGTCGTTGGTTTGGGGCAACGTGGGTCAGTGTTTCCGGGGTAACAGTTTAGCGGTGCAGGCGTCGTGGGTTTGGGGCATCGCGGGTCAGTGTTTCCGAGGTAACAATTTGGCGGTGCAGGCGTCGTGGGTTTCGGGCATCGCGGGTCAGTGTTTCCAGGGTAACAGTTTGGTGGTGCAGGGGTCGTTGGTTTGGGGCAACGTGGGTCAGTGTTTCCGGGGTAACAGTTTGGTGGTGCAGGGGTTGTTGGTCTAGGGCATCGTAAGTCAGTTGAACCTGGATAGCATTTTAATTCTGGTGTCGTTGGTGGTAAATATGTTGGTGGTGACAAAGTAGTAGGTCTGGGTGGTTGTGGGCATCGAGGATCAGGAGAGCCAGGGTAGCAAACGAGTTTCGGCGTAGTTGGTGCAAGTGTTGTAGG
>DWJZ01007122.1:0-12389 GCA_018249125.1 Asbolis capucinus
AAGGCTCTAAAACGTGGTCTGAAGCATAATTCACTACGTTGCTCAAATGAACTCCAATTGGTGCTGACCAATACCCGTACGCAACAAAACAGAAATGAAAAAAACCCACCCATTCAAGTTGCTACAGCGAACGATCTCAGACCAGGCCTTGTCCGAGAGCCAGCTGGGCGCGGGGTTCTCGTAGGGATTCTCCAGCGCAACGCCGCCCGTCAGCAGGAAAGCCACTAGCTCATCGTCGATCGCGCCCTGCACACACAGACACACATGATTTATTTATTATACATACATATGTATGATAAGTGTGTATGATGCGGGTGTGTGTGTGTTTTTGAAAAAGCTTATAACAACTCTTCTGTTTCTTATTATTTCAAGCCAATTGGATTTAAATGAGATTGCCAACGAATTAATTTATTCCTAGAGCGTAGAATGTAATGCAAGTCAATAAAATAAATCTTTACTGAATTTACTAAAATCAATGTAATAGAGAAGATAATCATCATTATACTTCAAAAACTGCTGAAAATACGTCGTTTATGACTTTTGTATATTAAAATAATGTACAAAATCCGTTTACTCAGCAAAAAGTTATGAGGTATCACACGGCAAGAATCTAATTGGGAACGTCTTTTTTTTAATCTGTTAAAAAAATCGAGTGTAATCTAAGAAAGACGGACGGATAGATCAAAATCCCCTTAATTATGCCTTTTGAGTATGGAAAAAGGTTAGGTTAAGTTGCAACTTTTAGCACACCTTTGCTCGGAGTATGCCGAGTGTGAGAACAAGAGAGAAGATAAGCTTGTCCTTCTCGAAAAGACTGCGGCAGACGTTCTCGTAGATACTGCGCGTGAAGTAAGCGTTGAGCGATTCCAGGCGCTCGTCCAGCACTTCGCACTTGGGCGAGTTCAAGATCGCCTGGTTGTACAGATTGATGAACCTGTAATATGTTTACGACTGGTGAAGGCCGCTGGTACCTACACTTTCGATATTTTCTTATCTAATCTACTGGCTTTAACCACTAACCACATATCTCGACATAACTGAGCAGGTCTAGAGCATACTCCACAGCTATAATGTAGATTGGTGGAGTAAACGGATATTGGTAGCGTTTAAGCCGCCTGACAGTCTCTGGTAGGGCCTAAATATGAGAGTGTACTTTATTGGTCTGTAAAAATTCCCGTATTTATTATCCCACAAATCAATAATTGCACATAACCTATATATTATATAATCTGACATATGTATGTATGAAAAAAAACGGAATAAAAATGTCTAACGAAGAAGTGAAAAAGTAAGATTTTCTATGAACTAATAATGGTCAGCTGTAATTTCACTGCACTTTCCTTAATTAATGCCCGTCAACACATGACTAAAAGCGAAACCAACGGCTTTACGTACCCTCCAAAACAAGGTAACAGTTTACGACATATTTGCTGCTAGCGATCATCCGCGTACAATTCTCGCTATTGCTTAACTCAGCTCATTTACAATCAACAGAAAACGCCAGACAAAGAGCACTTCAAATTGCACAACATATTTCTTACCAATTGAGCGAATACTGGTACATGGGATCTATAGTGGAGAGATCCGAAATACAGAAGAAGAGGACGGATCCGTGCTTCGACACCGGCACGTAGAGAAGCCGCGCTTCGTCGATCTCCTTCTCAGTGATCGCAGCGGACGCCTGCTTCGCTTCGATCTCGATCGACAGCACCTTGGACGATGATAGGATTTGGTTCGCTGATTCGTCTTCGAGGATGTTTCCAGCAGACGACAGCACCTGTAACAGGTTTATCCATTTTCAATTTTCAGTCAACAGTTTGGATAGAAGAAAAATTTGGTCTGTATTGGGGCAGCTTAGAATATTGCCCCTGATCCTATGCAATGGAACCTAGTCACCTTACTACCAGGTGACCGATGGTTCGAGCTGATCTCCTTGTCTAACACTAAATAAATTCGGTTAAACTCCCACCACTGACCTCCAGAATCTTATCCTCGATCTCCTTAAGCGTGCGCTTGTTATTGGCACCTTCAACGATGAGCTGATTCTTCTTCAGCTCGAGCTCTGGCCGGTCCTGGGCCACCACGATACCCAGCAGCTGATCTTGCAGCCCTTGCGGCGTGATCATGAAGTTCAGCAGCGTCACCTGGTACAGAACAATTTCTGTATTGAGAAGCTCAGTCGCATCACAATCCAGAATTGTTGTTATGACTGATGAGTCTCTGGACAGTCAATGGTAACAATAACATCAACGAGCTGGATTTAGAGTTACCTTGACAGCGATCTCCGGCAAGTAGTGTGGGTTGCTGAGACGGGTCGTGATGTAGAAGCGGAAGTTGTGGTTGTACTCCAGGATGTTGTCGCCCAGCTTCAGGCAGTCCACACCGCCCGACCTACACAACATTGAAGACTGTTACACCTTGTTCTAAACACGATGACATGTACCCAAGTGATTTTAAGGCTTGGACTTGGCAATCAAGCCAAATGCAAGACTAATTTCGATTAAATATAGTTATAGTGGAAAGGGCTGAGAAAATAGCTAAATATGTTTGTACTTTATTGTTTATGTTGAAACCCATGCCTAAGTTGAACATGCTTTGAGATATCATGGGTATACATTATAACGCAGTCAACTTATTCCAATCCTTTCTGTAACGCATGATAAAAAAGACACAAAGCGCGATGTTCGTAGTGACGGAATTTCTACTATGGATACCCGCCGTGAGTCGGCTCGTTCACTTATAAGAAGGGGATCGAGGAACTAAATTGTGTAAGCCTTGTGCACTCCAAAATATATCTAAAACGTCGAAACAATAGTATATTTCACCTATTAACCTATTTTAATTATATGGTCAGTAAGCTTATTGTAAATGACAAAGACCTGAAGACGCTCCGTAACAGCACTGGTTCTAACACGGCATCCAGATGTTCCCGCACGTGCTCGAGCAGCGCTGGTCGGCCTAGCTGGATGGCGAGCTCCAGCGACCGCACGTACGACGGACCCGTTAGCTTCAGCACGAACAGCTGGTTCTCGCGCTCCATGTTCTTCACCCACTTGTTCGATTGTTCTACAATGGAACGTCACTTTATATAGAAATATCACGCACATGCCGCTGCGGGATCAAATCCTTTAAGAATGGAAGAAGTACAGGCCTCTTAGAAAAGAAGTCTGTGTGAAGACACACCTTTGAGAATTTTATAGAGAACGCAGGAGTGCAGATTTCGTCACGATGTTTCCTTCATCCTAGCAAGTGATAATTAACTTCTTATACGCACATACATTTTTTGAAAATGAGATGTGCGCATAGGGTTTTAGCCCAGGACTTCCTTTCAAGAGGTCAATGTTCAAACCACGAGGCTATCATTGCTGAGAAATATGACCTAGCAAAAGTCATACAAGCTAAATTGAGCATTACAAACAAAGCTATCAGTGAGAAGCTGTGAAACCAGCAAATTTGAGCTCTATCTTAGTAAAAATATTGCAGCTGGTGTTACCCTGAGGGTCGATCATGAGCGGCCAGCGCCTGGACTTCTCCACGATGATCCCATTCTCGATAGAGAAGGCGTCCACGGGAAGTCCAGCGATATTCCAGGCGCGGATCACCACCGGCTCACCCAGCGTCGTTATGATACTGAACGCCTCGGAGCACGGGATCTCTGGGGTACACGGACAGACAAGTGACTCATGCACTACAAATAGTGTGTGTAGATGCAATGTTTAGAACACTACGATGTTTTTGGTCATATTTTCATATAGACGTACATCAACCAACTTAAGTAACAGCGGGCGCGGTCGCTAGGACGATGGGTGACCGTCAGTGGAAAAACTCGCGAGTGTTTCCTTGCTACGGAGGGCACGTCAAGCCATCCGTACTGATTGTTACCGAATGACAATCGTTAAGCTTTGTTGGCCTTAAACTGAATTTGATTAGGCGCAAAAATAAATCTGGAAAACACAGGGCTACTTATTATCAACACACGATCCGGAAGGAGCCGCTTGCTGAATCTGGTATGACAATAAAAATGTACCATACGTACATTTAGTTGATCTTCCTCGTATCAACACAGAAAATGTAATAGAAAAATGCTAATACGCACCGAGCTCCTGAGTCCTTTCATTCCACATTTGTATGATCTCCCGCCGGTAGTTGACGGTGTACGGCCCGAGGTACGCGATGAAACCCGCCGAAAGCAACACGTCACCTGGTTTGATACACTTTATTGCCACTTTACCTTCGATCAATAATCAACTTGTCGGATCAGCGATAAAAAGGTGTCTTGACAAATTACAGCTTACACGTTAAATGAAAAAAAAAAATTTTTTTTATAGGTCAACCAAGCGAAACTTTTCAGTTTATACTAAGGATACACGCAAGTTTAAATTGCGAATGACATCACAAAGTCGTAATTTACTTCCTTCCGCAACACTTTCACACATTGCAGCTGTAAGCAGAAACCCATCGGATGAGCCATAAAGACTCACTTATGATACAAAGGACAAGTGAAAGAGAAACCTTTAAAATAACCATGTGTATTTCACTTGGAGAATCAGACACCCAATACTATGCTTATATTATTTTACAGATACCAATGATATTATTTAGCAGCTCTTGCAGCTGGCGGGCGAGCTCGGTCCAGCGCGCCTTCTCCCCGCCGAGCCCGCCGATGAGCTGCTCAGCGCGGGACAGCTTCGTGGAGCAGAGATCGATCTCGTCCTCCAAACCCTTCTTCTTGCGAGTCATCTCCGCGAACTCGTCGTTCAAGGCCTGAGGGATTGGGGCTCATGACAACCACGTATATTTATTATCGTCGTTGGTGGTGTTATGTCAGAATTTTTAAAAATTAAAAATGATAAGGCTTGTCGAAAGATGTCACATGTTGTAGAATATAGAAATACCATTTGAATTAAATTGTTCTGAACGGTCCTGTAGTCTACTTGATAGTGCCTGCGTGGGAAGCGAATTTACTGGTTATGGGTCTCTTAAAGCATTTATGTAACATCACGATACTAGGGATCTGGAACTACTGCTGGATTGGAGGAGAGGTGAAGTATACCTGCAGCTTGTCAAGCACACTCTGCAGCTGGGCTCGCTTCTCGTTGAGCGTGTTCATCTGCATCTGCAGCTCGGCCTCCGCCTCCGCCAGCGCGGCCTTCTTCGGAGCCACCACCTGACAACACACAACACACGTCACACACGATTCACTCATTAACACATTAGTACTGCTACTAACTCCCTATCGTAGTACTCCCACTCCGCTTTCCGCGCGTCTCCATTGTTACTTAACTTTGCCAATTATTTACGATCGACAAGCCACCGGGCTATGACCGGTTCATCGCATAGATTATTACGGACCTGCATTTGAGCAGAATGGTTCACTTCACTCGAGGCTCCCTTTATGAGAGTTTTTGATCAGTATTCATTTATTTTAATGATGTTATTAATTAACTGAAATAATGATGATCACGTCATCAATTGTTAATTATTGTTTGTGTCCAAATTAAACATTTAAAAAATCAGTGATCCCTGATATCTTGAAGTCAGATGGTAAATGAGAAGACGAGGCCAGTTCTAACCTTAATGACCCGGTCGTAGACATCCATGGCTCGTACCCAGCGACACAACCCCTCGCACGCTGACGACACCTTGGCTATCACAACCGGGTCGAACTCACGGTCGGGGATGTACCTAAAATATTAAAAAATGTTACTCGAACTCGAGTATCCTCAGCATATTTTTTATTTTATTTTCAATGACGTCATATAACAATATTTTAAAGTGACTTTTAATTTCTGCCCACGGCTTCATCCGCGTGGTTGGTAGGTAAAAAGTACCCTGTATGTTACTTCAAACTATAATCTAATTTCTCCTACAAAATTTCATTAAAATCCGTTCAGTAGTTTTTGCGTGAAAGAGTAACAAACATCCATCCACTCTCTCACACATTTTCGCATTTATAATACTAGTAAGATAAGAAAAACTTAGATAGGTACTGCATTAATTTATCCATAGCACCTATAATTGCGCAGCGTTGGAAAGTTTACCGTAAACTAAGAGTAATACTATAGGAGGTTTAAATTATGATTACAAAAATTACTTGTCTCTTATCTTCTTCATAATGGCCGCAGGAATGTTGTCCTTGTCATAGTTCTTGAGGCTCTCCAGGAACTTCATGTCACCGAGCATCTTCTGCGATGGTCCCCAGTAGTCTTCGAAGGGCTTACCTATCAAAAAACAGAGAAAAAAATGTTACGCAGTAGGTATGTGTTCGTACTTATTACAACAGATATTCTGTTGTCCTATGCACCCAATTCTGAAATTGAGTTCTAATAAACACGAATCACTGAAAATTGACCAAAATAAATACAATATACAATAAAGACATTTATACATAGATATTTCTGTGATAATTTCGTTGTCCAAATACAGATCTTAAACGAGAAAGAGTTATCATGAGCACTTTTCGCGATTCAAATGACAGACATAGTTTCCCTACAAACCATTAGCATCCATCTTCCGATCACCCTTAATCCCCTTCATGACACACACGGCCTCCATGACGAGCTTGACGCCGGCGGGCGGGTTCTTCATGGACTTGACCAGCGTAATGTCCGCGGGCTTAAGCGTGTTGAGCGCGTCCAGCGCCGCCTCCAGCGCGGGCACCGCCTCCGCCAGGTCCGACTCGCAGTCGTCCTTTATGGCCTGAGCGGCTGCTGCTGCCTCGTTGGCGAGAGCTTCGTCTGCGCCGACTATCTGAACTCAAAACAAACAAACAGTAGCCTTTAATGACGTATCATTTTATGGTACTCTGGCTATACTATTAGTTCTGTATATTGGTTTCAATATATTAACCACTGCTAAGTTTGGGTCTCTTCCCGTTGATGAGGAGTCCTGAAGCATACTCCTCTGCGTTACTCCATTGCGAATTAATAGAGAGGTTCACGACTAATCCACGCGTCACATTATTTTATGTAACTTTCAGACCTTCGATCTTAACAATGAAGTCTGGCTGATAATTACCGGATCCGAAGGCCTTTCGAAGCATCGCAGCGCTCATGATATATTTTGAAATGCAGAATATTGGAATATATTCTACACCTATTCAGTTATAAGGAAACGTTCAATAGTTATATTAATATACCTCTTTTTGCTTCTCGACGACAACAGTATCCTGCTCGATTTTGATCATAAGCTTCTCGGTCTTGTCAGATGTCTCCACGAGTAGCGGCTGCAGGTCGATCAGGTTCTGCTGCATCACGGCAACCTGCCCCGCTGCGAAGTCCAACTGTTCGAGACCTGTCTCATACCTACCAAAAGGATTTTGTTTTTGCCACTAAAACCTGATAAAATAGGAGCTAGAACGGGCAATATAAAGCGGTCGGTGAACTGCAAAACACAAAACGAAAAACGGAGATTTTATTTTTGATGACCGTCGTAAGAGACGACCTCGTAAAGAGAGGACAGATGTCGCTACATAGAAACCAAGGACCCCTGGAAGGTGCACCCAGAAACATATTACTGCTGGTTGTTAGGAACCTCTGTCCCACACTTCACTTGTCGTGAAATGTTAATTAAGTTACTCGAAGTATTAAGGATTTGTATTTAAGGTCAGATGACCTAGAATTAGGGTAATTATACTTATCTTCTGTGTGGGCTGTTTCAGATATGTATCTTCTCCAGAATATTCGTACGTTTCAAGAGAACACTTGATAAGGAAACACTCTTCTTAATAATAAATACTCAAACGTACCGAATCCTCGCTTTGGTAATCTGGTCCACTTTCAGCGCGTACAAGTTCTGGAACGCCTTGATGAGCTCCAAGTAACTCGTCGGCGTCACGTATACCTTCCGCTTTTGTTCAGAATAGAATCTGTAATAGGGTACTTTGTATTTGACAGTAATCATGAGAAGAGATTCATGCTTGGCATTGGGATAAATGGCTCACAGTGGCCTAAACTTAATCTGTTGGTGAGAACGCGGCAAATTAAAAAAGCTATTGAGTGTTCTACCGTGTTTTCATTCAATCTCACCGGGGTTTCACCAATGGATGTGATACTATAATTTAGAAGACCACTTGGCCACCATGTTTAGATCTATCACAATCCTCCAAAAGTCTGATGTAGTATACACTAGATCACTTCAGTTACGAGTAGAGGCGTGCGCTCAGTAGTAGACCATTATTGGGTTGAAACAGCTGCGTATCATAATACTGACCTGTCGCTGAGTCGCACCACGCTCATGTGGAACAGCTGACACATCTCAACGCACGCCACACACAGATTTTCTTCAACGTTCTCCATTTTGGAGATGAACATCGATGCCACACGCTCCAAGGCCTCGGGAGGCCACGCTGTGAACCTACGAACGTGGAACAACGCTTTATAAATACCATAACTTGGTGCAATACTGATAAAGCAGATTATAATATTACGGAGTAGTTCCTTTGGGAGTATTCCTTTTATAAAGAGTTTCTTATGGGAATTATCTTTTTGAGTAGTGTTCCTTCTGAGTATTTTACATTTGGAATCGAATCTTAGCAAATTGTGAAATATTCATAGACCGGTGGCTTATTTCGAATCTAAGTGGTCGAAAAAGTTAAGCAAAAGCGGGCACGGTCGTTAGGAATATGGATGTATCGTGGTATAGCAGCATGGTGGAGTATGGTCTAGGGCTCTCCAGTTGGAGGAGAATCTCGTGTTCAGTAGTTGAACATACATGACCTGAAGCTAGCTATACATAGCTTGAGCCTTTGCGGAATTGAAGTAATGGTTAGAGTTATCCCTAGTTTATGTTAGCATAGTAGTTGTTAATGTGTGTGTATACCAATCGATGGTGCAGCAGTTGATGAGCGAAGGGAACATCCGCAGCCGGTTGCGGAAGGAGTCCCCGATGGGCGACATGGCCATCACGATGCGCAGGTTGGCCTTCACCCGCTCCACGTAGAACCCAAACATTGCCAGGGGAGTCGTCTCGATTTTCTTACCCTAATCATAAAAGTTTCGGTGCACACGCTAGTGGCATTTCAAGACTACGTGTACCATTGAATACGCATCCAGAAAATTCAGTTCAGTTCCATAACCACACGAATCATTCGTGTGACGCGAATGAAAGTAGATCTATTTTTCTCCACGCCACTTACCATCAGGTGAGATTATAGTGAAGTATAAACATATGATATGCAAAAAAAATCGATTAATAAGCTATAACATTTAGTTAATAACTTTATGAACTACTACGAGTTTCTCATAATAAAATTTTGGTAATATCAACGATAGTGACACTGACCGCTTCCCTGACTGCAGCCTGCATCTTGTCCAGGATTTCCACCTTCTCATCCATGCCGTACAGATTGGGGATGTCTCCAGTGTTCAGCAACATATTGATATCTTCCACCATGCCCTCATACATTATCTACGTACAGATAAACCAGTCTAAAAATGCTGTTCTGATCCTTACCATACATGCATAAGAGAAGTAAAAATGAAGATGGGTCGCTGTTTTTTTCCTTTTAAATTTGGCACCTTTCGGAAACGCTGGTAGATTAAAAAAAACTGACTTTTATAACTGTATTGAAAACATTTACATGAAATAAATTATTATGACTTTTTGAGTTTTGAAACCCGACCATCTCTTTAGCAAGCAAAATGAAACCTGAAGTTGATAGAATTTTTGATGAATTAATTTCTAATATAGCACTAACTAAAGTAGACAATGAACCGTACATTAAACTAATCATCCAAAATAGACAAAGCACGCAATGTATCGTCCAATCGTTGGGATTTTGATATGGCGCAATTTTGCCCAATCAGGTGCCCATCACCATTTTAACGGTTTTCCACCCCTCTTACTCTCCTCTACTCTCCTTTTTCTGAATTTTTACTAGTAAAATATATCACACGAGGCGTCTGCTAAGCTATGTCGTCACAGCCTTTTTGTTGACGATGGTAACCTGATTATCAGCGAAGAGGAAGACGAGCGGCTTTCCGATGATGCCAGCCTTCATCAGCATCTTGCGGATGTCATCTCGCCACTCGTTCTGCCCGTACACGCGGGATATCTCGATCTGAACCATCAATACTGTTTCACATTACCTAAAACTGTACTGAAGTTACTTAGAGCATGTAGATATGTTTATAGGGAAAAGCATGTTACTACTTGGTATGCTAAGGGTACAGTGGGACGTGTTTCGGTTCAGAAATTGGGAGAGGCATCACGGGTGGGATCAGCAGATGATTAACTGTTATGATTGGTTTTAAACAAATATCTTCGTGGATACTTACTTTTTAAAATTAAAACTGACTAAATATATAGCGGTATAAATAAAAAACAGATCGTGAATACCCTTTTGCATTTAAAATTATCCATTGTTTTGTTAGACCGTCTTAAAGATCGATGAAGGATGATGACGATAATTCAAAGGTTTCGAGCAATCTCTAAATGGAAGCAGATGGCCAAATTTTTGTTCATATACATTAGGGGAGACGATCAAGATTAAATAGGGAGATCCACAGTCTTGTTTACGTCTTACGCGTACTATGACGTCACCTGTATAACATTCATCTCCAGTATGCTGGCGGCCAGCTTCACCGCGCTACTGCGGCCGCTGCCGCCCACTCCCACCAACAGCAGGTTACCTGGTACAAGATTCCTGTGTTAACACTTAAAGAATTTCAAAATTCGAACAAGCATCTTAGAAACTCTGTTTTTCTTTTGCTAAGTGTGACCGAGATGCCATTTAATGAATCTCTAATGTCCATCAGTCTGTGTCAGTGTGATGTGTACTTATTTACTCAGTTCCGCCCGCTCGTTCGTTGGCTGTCGTTCAAATTCGTTCATGTGATAAAAAATATTTAATAAATTGATAAAAAATAACCTGTGTTATTGCAAACTATAATCTATTCTTGTACCAAAATTTTATCCTTTGTTTCAACACACCCAAAACCCCTTTTTTTGCGAAAAAATAGCCTATACCTCGAGTTTTTTTCTACCTCTGTACAAAGTTTTAACAAATTGGTTCACTTGTTTACGCGTGAAACGGTTGCAGGCATATATAGACAGAGTTATTTTCACTTAAGGTACACAACAGACAGAGATACTGTTGCACTTGTATTATTAGTCAGGATTAATTCGAGCACTCAACTGTAATTTAAACACTAATAGAGATAGAGTAGCGGGGTGGTCAGTTACCGTTGTCCTGCAGCAGCACGCGCGTGCACCGCGAGATGTGGTCGAGCGCGTACCGGAACATGACCAACGCCATCGGGGACGAGGAGACCACGTTGTACTCCTCCAGGTAGTACTCCATCTTCACCGCCATGTCGTCCAGGTCCAGCACCTTGTGACCAACACATTAGCTTCAGTTATACATTCGTTATCAGGTAGCCATTACTAGTTAGTCTCTCCTTATAATTAATGACAAGGCTTAGTTTATGCTGACGTTGCTTCAGTTTGAATTGCACCAATAATCACTAACTCGATTGTTTATTTAATAAATAAGGGAAACAATTCTTGGTGTTACTACTTCTAGAGTAATCCAATCTGCCACCGTATAATTAATTTAAAAATTTCTTCAGTTTTTCTCTTCAAGAAAACACTGGGTTTAATATCAAACCTGAATCTCAACCATCATAAATCATCAACAGATGCCACCTAGCTTTTCAGAAACAACATTATTCCCAAAAAACATAAGTTTACTGGCTTGGAGCCATTATTGCCCACAGGAGAACAGGTCTCTCCCATAAGTGAAGAGGTCTAGTGCATACTCCACAGCTTCAATCCGAATTGGTCAACTGACCTGGTCATAAATCTTGGGATCAGCATCAGGTTCCATGTAATTCCCGAAGAAGACGTTGGCAGCATGTTTGTTGGAGAGCTTCTCTCCATCAGGCACGTAGCCCAGCTCTGTCAGAACCTGGTCGGCGTGCACACGGTAGTTGGCGTACACCGCCTTGTACACAACATCGAACAGCTTCAGCCTGGACGCAGAGAATAATAGTATTAATCTTATAATATAACATGACAGAGAGATATATGCTATAAATAAAAGCAGTGATAGCCAAGTGGTTCGAAAGTTGCTCTCTCGAACGGGAGTTCATAGGTTCAAATTTGCGGCGTTCATCTGTAATGTTCAAAGTGATGTGCGTAACAGAAGTTGAATAACACTTGCTACGGTGAAATATCTTGTAGAAACCACCAATCCGCACTTGTCCAGCGTGGTGGACTATGACCTGTATCCCTCACATTGTGCGAGGAGACCCGAGCCCACTAGTGGGACAGTTATGGATTGGAACTATGATGACTAAGTGGAACTACATGAACTTTGTTTCCGAGTAATATTACACGTAATACACCTGGAATAACACGTAGGCTACTTTTCATCAACATACCACGCG
>DWJZ01007123.1:0-12388 GCA_018249125.1 Asbolis capucinus
GGGGTTTTAGTGGGTAAAAATCCCACATACCCCGGTACTTCTCCCAAAGTGCCGGGCACCTTTTGAAGGTTTCCCCCCCGATAACAAAAAAAAGAGCCCACAACATGACTTAACGATAACTAAGATAACAACTGGGACTACGGCGTAACCTACCCTCTGAAGCTCCGAATCACACTAGCAAATCTGAAACAAAAACTGTTACAACTTAACTTACAGTTTAGTCTATTAGAGAATTAATGTTAACGTGTAATTAAAGAATTCACAGCCAGCCTATGTGGCTAACTAGCTATGAAGGTGCTTCGGCAGACCAATATCGGCAAGAATTACATTGAATGGTAGAAACATGTCGAGAAAGTATCAGAGAGTGCTCACTGCTCAGGTCAGGTTAACTCAAAAAGGCTGACAATAAAGGCACAGAAGGGTTTTGTGGCCTTCGTTATTCTTCTTCTTTCTTTCTCTGAATAGAGAAGTTCGAAATGACGATTAAATGCACAAATTCTAAATAAATTAAACTTAAAGTCCATTTACATCACTAAGGACACCACATGAGGTATGAATGATGTAGATGTGCTAATTGCGTCGGAGAAGAGACTTGACACACCTGTTATTAAGTAGAAACATTAGTCTTTCATCATGGCTCGAGCAGGTTACAAACGCTAAGGAAGCAATTTAACTTACAATCAATTAGTGAGCGATAATTCGCGATACTTTTTTGTTGTGCTTACATCATTGAAAATTATGATGTCATTTCTATGGATGGTACATGGTACAATTAGGATGGCTCAACGGCTTGAGACGATCGAGAAGTTAGGCAACAGCGGGCGCAGTCAACAGGAGGATGGGTGACCGCCAGTAGCAAAAATTCTTGCGTGCTTCCGTGCTTACAAAAGCACATAAAGCCATGATACAACTTGGTACCTTTAGATAGCCATCTTTAAGTCGTGTTATCGTTAGGGTATAAAAACTTCCGACACTTGCCTTAGACACTAAACCTTCCACCTCCCCGCACTGAAGCAACGTGTTGAAGTATACACTAGACCTCCTCCGTCACGGGAAGAGACCCATGCTCAGTTGTGGGCTACCAATGTGGAAGCAACAAGCTTTTAACATTAACCATTAAATCTACATCATGTTATGTTATTTAATAGTCCCGCGCCCTAGCATGGTAATTAAGATCCATCGCATTATTTATCTCGCTTTATTATGGCCGTTACTGGACAAGGTCATCAGATAAATTATGTAACTCATGTGCGTTCATCACAGTTCGCATATAAACTGCATGGTTTCATTTACATCGCACTACTGATAATTAATATCTCGTTACTTGATCATGGAATTGGATTGTTTGAAGTGTCTGGACATAAAATACGGATAAGTAATATTTTTTATGGTATTAATTATCACAAATTCATAATGTTGTAGGTTGGCCTATGACACCAACATTGAAATCCTAAATAACATTCAACATAAACAGATTATCGTAGATGTTTGGGAATCTTAAATAGTAAAGTGAACAGACATTTCCAAAGGTTTTCTGTTAACGTAAAGCGTCGGTTTTTCAGTACAACTTTAACTTATATAAGTTTTATGAAACGTCGTTCATTCATTACAGCATACAGCGTTGTGAACGCGTTCATATTGTGAAGAAGACAAATATTGACGCTTTTTTGAGGCTAAAAATCTGACTACTGTTTTTTGTAACAATATTCGTTATATTGCCATTTGCAATATCTAAACCAGGGGTGACCAACCTTTTGAATAAAAGGGCCAATTTTATAATATTTTTTTACCAGAGGGTCGCACATAGATTAGCATTATTTATATTTGGCGAACTTTTGTGACTTATAGCTGCAGAAATATTAATTGTAACATAATAACGGCCGATGGACTCGGTTCTCATTTATCACTGCAGCCTGGAAAAAAGTTGATAGACATTAATACATTTTACATAATGTTGCAGCTTATGTCGTGGAAACCTTACAATTAAACCAATGCCAGGTGTCTAATTGAATTGTAATCTAATTCATGAAATGGCGAATTGATGTAAACTTAATAATGTGCGGATGAAATTAATCGCGGATTATATTACTATATTCATTAATAAAGCTAGCTCCCTTTATAGAATAATCTAGTGAAGGTATTTATACAGATATTTCATTAACTACTGGGTTTGATTATTAACATTGAAACGGTGAATTATATAATTGGATGTACCCTTTATGCGTGTGTCATTTCTCTAATAAATACTTGTAATAAAATTGGATTCCATTCCTAAATTCCATGTCTTGTCCAATTTGACGTCAAATTGATTCCATGTAAAATAACTTTTCTTCCAATCAAAATAAAAAAAACGTGAATTTCAAAATTATGTCACTGTCTATAAAGTGTTTCATAAGAAGATCTATCTTTATAATTGATAATGTATCATACCGTAACAGTCACCTCCTGTGACCTCGTGTCAAGATGCAGTAATATTTAATGGCGTGTGACAGCGGTGCTGTGCGGTGCACGGTATACTTACATCATCCGATTTGTTTGTTTATTTCCATCGTGAAAATGTGTTTCATAACGGCGTTCAATAGCGGAAACTTACATAACCGGCGGGATCAACCTTAACATTGGCAAATGTATCTACTTTGGATCGCTCGTACTAGATTAAAACTATTTGAATGTTTTCTTTCAGAACCACCTGTTGCAAGTTTTGTAATACTTTGGATGTCATTTCAGGTGAAAATTTTCTTTATTATTTCTCACAGCGAAATAATTAAATCTTGCAACTACGATAATTATATACAGATTTGCCATAAATTCGTCTATTTATGGTTGTACTTTCGTTTCGGCATGTCGGCCGTAAGCGTGCCTCCATTTAGCATGACAATCCTACCACAATCTATAAAATTCTAAGAATGTAGTATGTTTAAACTTATTCTTTTCAAGATATTAATTTTGTTGTTCTTCGTTACAAGCATAGCTGCTAGCTTGGACGATCATGATACGCTGATAGTTAAGACCAAAGCTATTAAAAGAGTAGTCTTCAATAGTCTTCTCGTGCTAGGATCTACATCAGGGAATATATTTGTAAACTAAACACATGGGTTTAGTCTAGAGAATTTCTAACATCTAGAAAATCATTCCCTTTGTTTTTTTTATATCCTGAAGGGCTGACGAATAAGCATACGGGCCACGTGATGGTAAGTGGTCACCGTCAACCTCGGAGGGGTCACCAATGCAACGACGGCCCTGAAGGAGAGCTCTTTTTACACCCTTTTTGAAGAGCCCCATGTCATAGTGCGCTGGGAAAACCTCAGGAAGAAACCCATCCCACAATTTGCAGGTGCGAGGCAAAAACGATCTTGAAAATCGGACCGTGGTGGTCCACCACGAGTCCAGTTGGTGTGGAACTTCAACGATGATGAAAAGGTGAAGTAGGCACCATATTGAGTTATTCCTTGGAGCACTCACAGTTGTAAAGTCGGTAATCTCTTCTCAGGCTCGAGTGTTCTGACCTGTGAATGACTCGTGGGTTGTCGACGATTCAGACTGCGCGCTTTTGTTTGGCGACAAATGGATTGAGCTGCTATTGTGGCGCATCTGCCCAGAGATGAGAGCAATACTCCATGTAAGGCCACACTTGTGCTTTATAAAGCATTAGCAAGTGCTCCGCACTGAAGTACTACTTGCCCGGTTCAGGACGCCAAACTTTTTGGAAGCCAGTTGGCTTTAGCTTCCAAATGACGCCGATACTGCACATCACACGATATGTGAATAATGAATCTCTCTCCACACTATTACTGACGGTGAGCGCGGTACCCTGGAATTTAGGCGCTATGACGAATGGGGGGGAACGAATGTTTACCCTCCACCAACTATATGTACTTTCAGATTCTTATTGAATTTATGATTCATAGATATGTTTAGAGAGATCTGTAATTATATCACGCTTCATTATAATATCAATGGATACAGTTACATAATTATCATCATAGATAAATTTATCGCTTTAAATTGTCATCGAGCAAGTTGCCGCATTAACTGGTTTTAACTGCTTTCAATACATTGCAGAATTTTCCATTTATTTACGATTATGTATATTGAATGGAAATGTACTACAAACTACTGAATAAACATACTGGGTAACGTCGCTATGTGTAATTTCATATCATGTTATTTAACGCATGAATTTTACTATAATATATTTTAATTATCGCAGTTTCCATTTATTTTTCCATTATTGTACTCGAATGGATTTTTCATTCCTACTAGAGACACAGCTTTCAAGTTGGTTGACAAAAATTTTTAATGTCTAAAGTTGATGCCTAGTAAGTATAAAAGTAATAACAACCTATCTTTTCTAAGTTCAACTTCTTTTAAATATCAAACTCTAATTCAAACTGTTAAATTCAAGTTCATAGTAATTACAGAACGCATTGTTAAAGCTTAATATTATTATATTGTACATTTATATCACAGCTTAAGTATTGAAGGCTTAACCTTAATATTATAGTATTAAATGAAATAAATCGAAGTTAAAAATAAAAGCCTCGATGAAATAAATTATTTAGTAATAACTAGTAGTAGTACTAGTACCGCTGTTTATATATGTTGGTTGACATAATACGATAATAATACTAGCAGCTAGCATTCCGTTCTATAGAGTACTGTACAATACGGAATTGCTTAAACTTCATCTATATCTAGATTTGTTATGTTATCTATTGCAAACTTCTGATAATGATGAATATGACATCGTTATTAATCATTAAAAACAAGGACAATGAATGTCGAAAAACACAACAGCTCTTGAGTAACTAAAATTTGTCTCCGTTCAATCTCCGAACCATTGTCTTATTTTGACTCCGTGAGCGTCTCACAAAAAACTCACCAAATGTAGTCAACCTTGAACCCACACAACACTATAGTTCTAACAAATTGCTGCAGCATTAAATGCGAGGTTCGGCTGTTACGGATTCATTCTTGTTTTAAAGTACGAGCAGCGGGTGTGTCGCAAAAGCGTTGCCTAGGTGTTCCGAGGCGCCGCCGTAGTCCGTAGTAGAGCCGTGCGCGCGCCACTTGCTGTCCCCCTCCCGCGTCCGCCCCTGACACCGGCCCCGGTCCCAGTTCGCCGCAACGCGTCGGTCCGGTCGCTCGCGTATCGTTACTATCTCGCCAAACCAACCTCTATCTCAACCACGCACAACCGACGCAAACACGAAACTTCACAAAAACGGCGCCGTTACAACTGACCGCCGGGACTCTCAAGTCCCGCATCCAACAAACGCCAACACAATTGGGAGCCATGCAAACAAAACTTATAAGTGCGAGTTACACGTCCATCATGAACAAACAGGATCTGCTCAGAGAAGTCGTCGTCAAGTACATCGACTACTTCTACCCGGTGTGAGTACCTACTGTTATGTTACCTTTACATCTTCGTCTACGCTTTGTCGCACTGCGGTTTCTTTACCAGAATCGTTACGTTTTGCTGGTATAGAAAGAGTTGGTTTATTTACCGAACCGGTAAGTCGGTGAAGGCTCGACAGCAACGTGTCTGCCCGCAGCTAGATGGCCGGTTGCGATTGGCTGACGTCAGCGCCGTCTATTGGACCTAGGTCTCTCTGTTTGACTGCTGCTGTATTGATCTGGTGCACTAAGCACCAAAACGATTTTCACATACTGCGTCGTATATGTCCACTTCGTCTGAAATCAATATCGGCCTCGACGTTTAGCCGTCGTCGACAGGCGTTGTGGCATTGATCTTTTATCGAGTATTAACCTTCAAGTTTCATTTATGCCCGACTTAGTGAAGTAAATTTTCGGAGGCTTGTTATTTTTAGACGGGGTCGTTTAACAAGATTTTAATCGTATGCACATTATAACTTACGCTCTAATTAACGTCTTATGTACTCGAATTTGAATGTGTGCATTTTATTAATGAATTCACTCTGTGTTCGTAGGTCGACTATATTATTGTAATTAAGCCATTCATAACTGCTATAGCAACATTTTGTGAAAACTTAGGGAAAGCATTGTTGCGTGACCGTTTTGCGTGACAAACATTGACTGACTTCAGTACGTTCCCCCGATGTCCCACTAATGTCCATTGTGTCCAATTCATTTTATTGTTCACGTCCTAACAACGTTTGTACTTTACGATCAGAGCATAAAATCAGTCGTACTTAAAATTTATTGTTTTATGACACTTTAATTACCCTATTTCAAATATCCCAAGAAATTTTCAGAACGACTTGCAAATGGAGGCGATTAGTATTCTTTATGTATATTATGTACCTAAAAACTCTTATACAACTTTGCCACTTCGTTTCCTCGGTTAATTGAAAGAAACACCAAATCCGCCGACGATGCAGCGTTATGAAACATGGCTACGAGATGTAACGATCGTCGTGAGCCACTGGCACCGTCCGTGTTGAAATCGACAGCACTACACCCGCCGATTTCCCTTCAACGACCTTGGACGGCAAAGCTGATCGCACGCCTAGCGATAACAATAGTTAGAATACCGCACTGCAGGCACGATAGTACCGCTAATCTCTTTCACTGTTCGTTGATAATTATTATGTACTCTGTAGTTTATATTACAAACACTGCATGCTGAACGCAACTGACACTAATCGAACAGTTTGCAATAATTACATCACTAATGAATGCTTAGTGAACTCAAATCACTTTACATATAATTTGAAAACTAATTAATACGATGTCGTAACTGCATTTTCAATTTTATCAAAATCATTTAATTTTATTAGAACATCATAATGAGGAATACTTGTAAAGCATTCTATGAGTAATACTCTTACTTAATTTACATGAGTCCGATTATTTATTCCGTGACCTTTGTTTCCAACTAAGTATTGTCTTCATGTGCGTTGTACGATATGATTCACTGTGAATTAAAATTTTGTGAAATGTCATTGTATAAATTCTGATCTTAGTTTACTTACCAGTGCATCCGTCATTCTCTCAAATTAATATATTGCGCAATATAATATTTTTTGCTGCTAGAGAGTGAGAGTAATTTTTAAACTACATCCTGTTGTCAGCTCACGAACGTGGGTGGACTGAAGGACATGTAATAATAATTGCAGAAAAAAACAAGCAAAACTTATTTTTGAATAGGAAATTTTAAAGAGTCTGTTATTAATGAATAATGTATATGTTTGGACTTTGATCTAGTTGATGTATATATTGCGCACTATCTTAGTTTTATAGCTGTAGTGTTTTTAAATTCAACACTGTCTTGACTATTAACATAACCACTCTCCGTCAGAAGACAGTTCTGTGAAATATTTTAGCACAGAAAGAAACCTCGTTGAGATGCCTTTTTGTAAACTATACTGACACGTGTGTGATGAAAAAAACACTTATGTCTTCTTTGTTTGACGCTGTTTATTCAAGTATGGTGGTTTCAAAGCTTTGAATAGACAAGTATTTGTACCCTCTCCGGTTACAATAAATCACCACCTCTTCAATGTGCCATAACGTGCGTGGTGTGCCTAAATCGTGTGGGTCTCTCAAAAATACAAAAGCTATTTTCGTAAATGAGTTTTTTAAATGCGTGACCAAAATGTTGCGTTGCGATGTCTACCAGTGACTGACACGAGTGAATTCGGCTGCTGTTCGCCGAGATATATTTGGCAACAACAAACCGTCTCTCTCTCAAAGTTTACGCCAATTATCTTCTTAAAGCACATATGATTTCGTATAATATACAAGGAGCTGCGGTAACTGTATTGTAATTTTCTATGCAAATCGTTATTATACAAATAATTTAACTTAATTTTATGGCTATTTTAATTTTAATGATTTTAAGGATTTTATTTATCTTGATAATTCGTTTATATTATATTTTTCTCTTGCTAAGTTTAAATGTAAATTGAACTCATTGACACATATTCCAAAATAGGAAGTTATAGAATATACTTTTTATTTGTTGTATTCATATCGCAGTGTCGTTAACTTTGCCAAATACTTTCTCCGTTTCACCGCTTCGCCTTTTTCATATGCCTTATTACTATGTGCAATTTTGTCCACATCCAGAATTGCGTAACATAGCATACAAAGAAAACCAACAGGTTTTTATCGACCATAGTTGAGAGAAAGCAAAATTTGTATTCATAAAAAAATATTAGCCTCAACCGCTGTGAAATTAGCTTTCAAAGATTATCGATAGTTTTTTTGACAGTAATTCAATGTTAACGACCGCATCCGTATGTAGGCGTGCACCATGACTCACATAAGGGCCTCGAATATGACATTGTTGTCTAAAGCCCTAGTTGCGCTGGCAACACGGTCGTACGGACCGCGAACGTTATCCAATACCTGAAAGTTCAGTAATGAACTGATCGAAATCGATCCGCGACCGCCGCGTTCTCAACGCTCCAATGAGTTCAACTTTAACGCCGTGCTGTTCACATTACTGACGCGGTACGGAATCCGAGTCCGGAGAAAGTCAAGTACGTAGTCGTACGTCGTGCTACATACTAGCTACTGGACTATTACAAGAGCGAGATTGGATCATAATGGGTAAGTCCGGCAATCGTCAGCGATAATGGCTTCTTCAGTTGCCGAGAACTAGACTGTGTCGTCATTATCCAACTGCACGTGGTCGCATTTCACGGCGTTTTTTGTGGCTTTTGTTCCTCCGTTTTATTTTACCTTCGTGAGTTCGAGATGTTGGCGATAAAGATAGCGGGATGTTGGAAACCTTTTCCATGTTTGTTGGCATGTGTTTTGTCGATAATGGTTCCTTTCCTTTCTCTATATTTGCATTCAGACTCACCAAGTGGCATCTCTGAAAGGTCGGACAGGTTTTGAAATTATCCATATCTGTCACGAGCAGCGTCGTGTGACATGTTTCACGTGATCAAATTTCATGAGCATTCTTTTGTATGTCGGTTGATAACTACACTCATAACAAATAAAAAAGAAATTATTTACCATGACGTTCACTTTATTTCATTTGGAGTATGAAGAAAATGTCCTGTTAAAAATAATTGCATCAAAACCATTGTACTCTAAACGACCAAGCATGCTGTATATTTTTATTTGCATATTTTATATTGCTTAATCCAAAGTTGTTAACTCTTATATTAGGGAGTCTCATTTGAATGTTTACTTTAATTGCCTAATAACCAATATCTTCCTCGCAATCCGCCTCCGCTTCCGATTTGTGATTAGTGCGTAGGTTATTAGTTACATACTGTAATTTTGATTACCTAAGACGAATTTGTACTCGTATTCTTTATCGCGAAAGTTAAATTTTTGCATGCATTCTTATACAATTACGATAACGGTTAACACAGTCTAGCGGATAAACATATCTCGTCGAATCGACAATGGACATCGATATCCCTCATATATTTATGTTAACAAGAGCTTCTGATACAAATAATCAAAAATTTATTTGCTTCGGAAACTGCCTAATTGTGTCGAAAATAATATATGCGTCTATACATTTACGAGTACGTGCAGATTTTCTATTCAAGCGGACGCGTGTGCATCCGCACATGAATAATTTATTTAACGAGAGGTACTTATAGGCTACCCTAAAAGTTTTGTTGCTGGACCACACATAATGGCAGCGGTAGCTGATTTTGGGCATGGAAATACTGTCACTGACTCGCGTGTTCAGCGTGCCGTGAAATTATGGCGGTTCAAAGGGTTCACCAACATTATTCAATGCTTGCTTTGAAATAGTAAGACCTGTGGTATATTGTTTTTGACCATATAGTGCATATTTAACTATACTTAGCTTTGACACTCCAATTATATGTAAAATTGTCAAGATTGAAATACACGAAAACTATTTAAATTTTCAATTCTCTTCCATTACACCTTATCACCTTAAATTTTATATTTATCTTTTTTAACCAAAAAAGTAATTTGTATTGTATTTGACTATACAGAAATATTGGCACTTACTTCAAGCAACAATTTTGTAAAACCCATCGAACAATCCAGAAATGCACCGTTCCGGTGTAATTACATTTGTATTGGACCAACAGCAGAGCGCTCACTTGGCAAGTGATCTGCTATCTACAATCAATGTACCTTACCTTGTCTATGTGTGACGAGTTAAACTGAAGATGTTGGCTCTACGCCAGTGATGACACTAGAACTGGGGTTAAATGAATGTAATCTATATATTTGTCTGCTTTATTAGATAGTGTTCTTGAAATATTACTGTGTAAGGTGCTGTTATGCCAATATTAATATCGGTTGTAATATGATATATACTGCCAATGTCAAGTGAAATAGTTGCAATAATAATGTTTTTTTATAGACACGACACTTTAAAACTACACATAACGTATCATTTGAATTTGAAGAATGGTTCGTATATCTTCTGAAAACTAAAGCATGAAAACCTTTTGTTTTAAAAGAACTATATTATTTTTCTCATATTTCCAAAATGAGATTACGCATTTATCACTATTATACAGCTCCGATGCACCTTACGACCGAACTGAAAAGTGTTGCCCACCACAACAACGTTATTTGCAATAAAAATCCCAAATTAAATACAAATGAAATATTATTATACGTGCAGTTTCGTTTCATAGCATTATTTACACCGGTTAACAAAAAAATATATATTTTCATTATTGTATCTAATTTTCATGTTTCATTTGTTACAGCGCATCGGGCACAAGCGCCGTGGCCATCGACAACAAGATCGAGCAAGCTATGGTGAGCTTCAATCTTAATTATTCAAATCTTAAATTGTAAGGTCTATTTTGTAATTATTTATTTGCGTGTATTATTATTTATAGTCAATTAAATTTGGGTTTTGGAGAAAATGTATATAAAGTACTGGCTGTACCCGGCGCGCATGAATTATCTATGCGGCCGTTCGATATAATTTTGATACTAAAACCTTTTCCAGAGAATTCTGAACTATATTACTAAGACACCCATCAGGGCATCTCCCATTTCAGATTATAAATGACAAACAATGATACTCACAGACTCACAAACAGACAAAAATTTATTTACATACATACATAGATGTGTAACAGATTTAAAAAAAATATTACCATAAAATTTGTACTGAACTACAGTTTAGTACTCTTTGACATATAGCTGTGAAATCGTCAAAAGAAAATTTTACTGTTTTAGTTTCAACGTGAGAGTTATGAAATGTCATATCATTCTCATACTTGAATTACTTTCCAACATGGAGGCCTTATTTCTACACACTACTTGTAAACCAGGATCTTCCGGTTAGAAATTTGTCTTCAGTCGGCGTTAATTACTCGCAAGCCAAACTATCTACGCGATCTAGGTATCATGTATCAGTGGAAAGCTGCTCGCGTGTCATTATGAATAACACTTGTGACCTGGACAACCTAACCTTCATTATTCATGACGCCGCTCGCCGCTCTCAATTGACTCTCTCCTGTTTTGAAATTGTCACTTAGCTTTACTTCCAGCCTTTTCAATCTTAGACGTAATGTAATTCCTCGCTTCAATTCTCAACATGACATTGTAGATATTGTCACTTTAGAAATTCTCCGTCTTGAAATTGATAAATACGGTCTTTGGAAATTTCTTAAATATGGAATATAAAATAAATCTATACATATAAAAATGAATGTTTGTTTGTGTTTTTTGTACTTCATAGACTCTGAAATGGTAGGATAAAGAGCACTGATGTACTTAGCAATTTTGTTCAGAATTTTTGGGAAAAGGTTTTAGTACCAAAATTATATCGATCGGAGGCTTGGTTGATGATTAGCAACAATAGATAAAATCGTCTAAACGATAGGTCGTCGTTACTAAGGGGTTTTATTTATCATTGTATCTTTATTGATGCATTTATAAAGTGCTCGCTTTTGACACTCATATGCCCTTTCTAATTATAGCCGCTCTCATTCAGTGGCCGATAGCAGCGGGCCAAATTAATAAGTTTACGCAACTAGATATGATAGGCGGGCCGTAACAACCTTCGTAATCGCGCCCTATCGGTCGTACTCTGCGTTTATCTAAACACTTTATCTATTAAGGAAATTATGTCGATAATATTAGCAAATTTCGAATTTTCGATAATATACATATTATAATCATAATCGTTGCGCTTCAAGTGTTAATGAAAGGTAGGTCGTTGTATCTGTTTATTTTAAAACTAAAACTATCGGCGCTTCGCTTCGGAAGAACCGTTTATCAGAAAAAAATAATAACAGTATTCTCCTGTAGGAACGAAGCCATTTCCTAGGATGAAACCGTTCCTATTACCACGATTTAAACTTTAAATATGCCAAGTTTTGTCTAAATCCGTTTAGCTGTTTTTGCGAGAAACTCGAACAGACAAGTAGACAATAATTTCAAAAAAATTGCCTGCGTTAAATTAAAATGTACAGAATTTTCCCAT
>DWJZ01007124.1:0-12388 GCA_018249125.1 Asbolis capucinus
CTAACAGGTCGTAAATAAATATTATTATTCATGACAGAAAAGTGTGCTCTGGGTGAGGTTCGACCCCGACGACGCACCGGCTCCGGTCTAACAGTCAAATTCACTCACCAATAGACTAACAGGTCGTAAATAAATATTATTATTCATGACAGAAAAGTGTGCTCTGGGTGAGGTTCGACCCCGACGACGCACGGGCTCCGGTCTAACAATCAAATTCACTCACCAATAGACTAACAGGTCGTAAATAAATATTATTGTTCATGTCAGAAAAGAATGCTCTGGGTGAGGTTCGACGACGACGACGCACGGGCTCCGGTCTAACAGTCAGATTCACTCACCAATAGACTAACAGGTCGTAAATAAATACACCATCGTTGACATAACATTGTCTTGATGAATTATTTTGCCCTTCACTTCGGTTCAAAGGCCGTATGTATATTTTTTTAGATGTTCGTCATTAAAAAGTTGAAAATTAATTAAGTAAGTCGACATTAATAAATAATTAACAACAAAATTAAATAGCCGATCCTTTGACAAATGACCAGCTACGTTATGTCTTGATAATACTTACAAGTTAATCCTACTAATATACAAATGCGAATGTTTTTTACTGTTTCTCGAAAATGTTTGTTACAAATGCGATCACTTATAGATTTATTACATAATTGCAATGATAAAGATATATTTTTTTCAGTAATTAACATCGAAGGCAAGCGTTCACTTATTTAATGTAAAAAAAAATCTTCAGCTTTATTTTTTTTTTAGCTCTAAATTCAAATTTATTCCTTTTCATTTAGTATGTTAGATGCCTAATGTATTGCTTATATTAGCAAAAAATTAATAAATGTCATATTTTGCTCTTAATCGTTAATTAACAAGAATACATTTTTAATAGTATTCATTTTTAAACGCTTATGAACTATATAAATATGAGTTGATGTGATAGAGCTGTCAAATTTGTCAATTTAATCTGGCAGTCTGTCGATTGCCTATTGAAATAACAAGTAAATTAGCATAATATCGATTACGATACTATTAGCTGATGGCGTCCACGCACGTTAATAGGGGTGATTTGACAGCTTTTTAAAAATAATAAAATGGCCAGTGTTGTGTCAAAACATGAATAAATTAAATTAGTCTGCGGAGTTATACCAAATAAAATATTTAAGAACTCTATGATTAGATACATATTTGCTCATGTTATTATCAAATCTAATATGTAGTTAAGGATCTTTTCACACAAACTACCGACGACACCGCGACCGCGACGCAATATCGCACAACGCACGCACAACGGATCCACACTGTTCCTCATGTATATTAATGAACTTTACAACCTAATTTTACCAAATTCTGAAATTATTGTTTTTGGCGACGATACTGCAATTGTATTTTATGGAGACAGTTGGGAATCTGTTAAATACAATACTCAAAAGAGTCTTATGAAGGTTGCTAGATGGGTTCAACATCATCTGCTGACCCTTAATAAAGCTAAAATAAAAGTTATTGGGTTTACAATGTATCCAAGGTCAAGTCCTGATAGTACCTGTGCCATTAAAATACATAATTGTAACGTCTACAATAATGAAAATTGTGGTTGTCCAGATTTTGAGACAGTCAATAATATACGTTACCTCGGTGTCATTATTGATGATAAACTTACTTGGTCTTACCAAGTCGACATGTTGACGAACAGACTCAGAAAATTTATGCCTATATTCAGATATATATATATATATGATTAATATGGTCTACTATGTTTATGTGAGTCTATTCTTAACTATGGAATTTTATCCTGGGGAACCACGTGTAAAAGTCGGCTATTAAAACTAGAATGTGCACAAAGAGCCTTATCAAAACTGTGTTACAGTACGCCATATCGATTTCCTACAGATTCATTGTACACTATGTATTCATAGTGTGTAATCACATGAGAGTAAGACTACGTTACATACTAAACACATTACTTAAATTTCATAAAAAATCACTGCATTGTTACAATAAAATTTCTCGCACCCTACAATGGCCTACACCTATTAAAGGACAAAATTAGCTCAAAAAACTTATTCTTTTCTTGGACCATATCTTTATACAAAATTAAATAAAAACCTGAATCTATTAAAATTAACAAAATCAAAATTTAAAATGATTATAAAAAATGACTAATTAGCTTAAATTACCAGGAGACAGAAGAGTTACTTTCTAGCTTTCTCTAAAACACACCCACACGCACATACAGACAGACATACTGACACGTACACTCAGACATACTACAAATACACACACACATCAACACACACGTACACTCCGTATAACGTTAACTGTGTAGTAAGTGTTTTTTATTGTACTCATCCATTGTAAATAGAAGAAGGTGTTGGTCATCCACAACATAGGAAATCCTAGTGTGGGACCAACGATCTGTAATGTATACAATTTAATACCTATGTATGTAGAATAAATAAATAAATTATAATCAAATCAAATACGTAATATTGTAATGATAATTAAGGATATATTCACAGAATCTAAAAGCGATAGACTACACAGGAACATTATCACCATATCTGTACCATATCTGTAGACGAAGTAACTAAATAATACTACGTCTGTGATCTGTACAAAAAGGTAACGAAATATGTTGGTACAAAAAATACTGCAGGTTCAAAGATTATATTCATTATTACGTTATCATAAACTTAGGAAAAGTTAAAATCTCTTCAGTCTACCTGTATTATTTAAGTGAGAAGAATTCCTTAAATTCTTTATGGAACGATCTACTTTAATCGTATCAGATGATATGTACAGCTAGACGCCGATATATCCATGGTAGTATTATAAATTCTTTTCCTGCCAAAATGTGGAAATTCCTTCGAAAGTTAGCTACTGTAACTCAACTCCATCTTCGTTCGACCACAGACCTACTATTTCCTTAGACAGCCTAAATAATCAATTCACTTATATTTTCACTTCTGTCTTAGACGACTTGATTCGTTCGCAGACTATTGCGACAATTTCTTGCAATATCCCTCATGTCCAACCTTCCAATTCTCTCTTGTCCTTTAAGAAAAATCCGGTAACACATTTTACGTATAAAATCCAAGACAGTAGGCTGTGATGACATTAGCAGACTCTTGATCCTTAATGTTCTTAACGTCCTTATTGCCGCTATTACTGATATGGTCATCTCTCTGACATCTTGGGGTAGTCTCCTGCCATTTGGCAGAAGGCGTTTGTTTCTCCTCTCTCTAAAATATCCGTTCCCCTGCTTCCTAATCACTATCGTCCGAATTCTTCGTATCATCTGTATGCCGACGATCTATAAATTTATGCTCAAGCTGAAGCGAAGACATCGAAAGTGCAGTTGATAATATTAACGCTAACCTATGTAAATTGCATGACTGGTCTATGCGCTATGGAATTCCAGTGAATCCGACAAAATGTCAGTCTTTAATTGTAGGCGGCTCCAGGTTGCTAGCTGGAATTGACCATGACGGCATACCGGCTATCTATTTCAACATCACATACATATTCCGTCGATAAAAAATCTTGGACTTCATATTGGTAGTTCACTATTGGTAATTCAGGTGGTTGATACGTGCCGTAAGGTTGCTACTTTGCGCTCCCTATTTTGCCTTAAAAAATTCTGCCTATCAATACTAATGCTAGTTAACGCTCTCATACTACCCATAATTTATTAGGGAGTTGTTCGTTACCCAGACCTGACTGAAGTACTTTTGAACAAACTAGAACGCCTTCTAAATTGCTGTATTCGTGTCATACTCGGTCTTCGGAAAAATAATCATATCTACCAGTTCCGCCTTCAGCTTAAATGGCTATATGTATATATATATATATATAAATTGATAGGTCCTCAAGGAGTGTTTGAATGAGATGTAGGCCGTGTGCTTAGTGCTTTTATTGCAACGACGTAATTTTTACAAAGCGGGATGTTAATTGTTAGCAGATGGAGCGAGAAGTGAGCTACACAATTCAAATTTTGTGACTAAAAATGCTAAATGACTAAAAATATTTTTTTTACTACTTAAATTTGCACCAATCACATGCGATTTTCGCGGCAGCTTTGCCACAGACTGGCGTAAAAAACACAGAATCGTAAAATGAAAATGCGGCGCGGACGCGTTTCGTTTGGCCGAAACAGCCATAGATGACTTCTGTGTGCCCTCTATGATAGGTAGGCCAGCATGGGATTGACTTATATTCTAAGCTGCCTAAATACCGTTTTATTCTGATCAGGAACAATAGGGACATAATAGGACATAGGACGGTCATGATTTGCGCTTTTATAAACACGTAAAATAGCTTTGTTTTTCACCAACCAAAATATGTATATCAGAATAGCGATTAGATGCCAACTGGAATGTTGCGATAGGTTCTTGATAATATATTACTTGATATAAATGTCATATATTAATATACAAGTCCAAATGTTTATCTGCTTAAATATTCTTAATTTTCCTTCATGATTGTAATGTCAGCTTCACTGACTGCCAGTAACAATAGTAGAATGTCAGTATTCCAATCAATTTTATTTTTAAATACAGTTGAAATGCAACAAAAAATCCCACGGAGAACACATCTGATACACGATAGATTTCTGAAACCTGAACCCCATCTCGAAAATAAACATTTTTAACTCAGAAACCAATTTCATGGTCATAAATTCATCATCAATTTAATTACAGTATTATTATATGTACAATGATCATAATTGTATCAATTTAACTTTTAAGTGTGCTCTTGAATAAAATAATTTTAATTTGACTTTGCCCCGGCTGAAAATCGCATCTACTCCTGATCTCTCGCACCGGGTATACGTCCCTACATGGCTAGTTCCAGAACCAATGGCACAAACCCTACACGTTAAACTGCCCTTCGTAGTACAAAAAAAAACTGGAATAACAATTTTTTCGTCAACCGACGCTGACCATCTTCAACATTATTTCAGCCCCTACCAATCCAGTGGTGGACATAGACTCCCACGTGCCACAACAAACGGTCCTCCGCTGATCTCTTTCAGCCACTGCGATCCACCTTCTTAAGGTCGACAGTCCAGCGGGCCGGTGCAAGGCCCACGCTGTGTCTGCCGGTTCGTAGTCTTCATTCTAGAACACATCTGCCCCAACAGCTTTTGTTCCTGTGACCAGCCCACTGCCACTTAAGCTTGCTTATTTTTTGAGCTATGTCGATTACATTAGTTCTTTGCCGGATCTCGTTTCGGATTGTATCCCGTAAAGAAACGCTGAACGACCACTGCGAAAATTACTGAACTCATCAAATCATGGCCAAAAGTGCTAGCCGTTTGCCAGCGAGCTCCTTGGGTATTTTTCACATATTTAAATAATAATATGATTTTAGGGGGTAAAAAATATCTGTACAACTCTGCTTTTATTCCGTCTTGATGTAATCTGAACTCTTTTAAAAGCTTTTATTTAACTTGCAGTGTATGTTTTTATATTAGTGTGTTAGTACGACTATATTAATTTGTTGGTTTGTTCGGCTTAATTAGATCCACTTCCATTTACACTATGAAGTTGAAATTTTGCATAAACCTTCCGTTCTGATTACACTCTATAGTTAAAGCTTACGTCTTTAAATATTTCAACATGTTTGTTTATTTTTCAAATGAATTATTGTTCATAATAGCAGGATGTGGTAATTTAGTAAAGCAACGGGAAAAGCGTGTGACAAAACTAGTTAGGAATATCATTCAAAATTTAAAACTGGTATGTAAAATAGATAAAATATATTTTATTTTACAGTCTTATTTCAATTTTATATAGGTCAACAAGATTACAACATATTCAACTAAAAGCAAAAAGTCTTAAAAATCAACATTATTTGACAGACGTCATTTGATTAGCGTCTTTGTCTGCGTTGAAAAATATTTTACAATTGTGTATATGTGAGATAAAGCAAGTGGTCTTATTTTGATACTATTTAATTTATTTAAAATACCATAACTGGGCTAGAGATACAATCAAAGTCACAGCCAGGGTAACGGCTAGGGGTACATGGGCTACGATCAGTTCATGCTAGCAAGTTTCTTTGGTGTTTTCACGTTCACCTAAAGATGTGATGCCCTAAGCTAGAGTTCTGTTTCCTGCAGCCCGTAGGCCGTATGCGGCCTTTATACTTCTGTAGTCCACACAGATCTCATTTACACGACACAACTTGCAGTTTCATGTAATAATTTCGACGATGACACGTGAAAGGTGGCCTACACCGATACCCTTATAAAATTTCTAACCTTCATATGAGCAAAGGTTACCGACCCGTGTCCCTAACAATTGCCTAAATTGCTGTAGACAGAAATAAAATAGACAGAAATAGAATTTCAATAGACAGATACATAACAGCACATTCGCGTAATTAACACTAAGTTCTACTAAAATAAATACTTTGAAACACATTAACCTATTAACAACCAGGATACGCTATACGCTACCTATGACATCCGAATTAGCATTAAAACAAGTTTGTGAGTAAGTGGTCGGCTGATTCATAGTATTTTCTTAATTCCAAACATTTATGTTTTATAGAGCAAATCTTGTCGCAGCTGTTGTCTATTTAGTTAAACTTAAAAAAAACTTTTAAAAAATGTAAACCGATTTCAAAATAATGATTTCGAATTTTTTTTAATTGAAGAAATGCACGCTATGGATCCTTATAGCCCCTAGAAAAATAATTGAATAATTATATAGTTTTTAAAATAATTCGAAAATTACTTTCTTCCACGACTCTTAACTTGCCACTGTGAACATCACTGTCCTCTAATTTACGTCACTCTGTACGATCCCGAGCTTTCTGGATCCAACTGCTTCTCGCTGCCTTCTTAAGGTTTTTATTCACCTGGTCGTCATACTTTATCCTTTTTCCGAGGTATGGGCTACAACCTCGCCGTGAATATTGAGGATATAAAATCCGCTTGACTGCATTCTCGATTTACAAGTCGTAGCGATATCGTGGAGACTTTGTCGTTGAAGCGCAATGTGGTATTCCTATTCGCAATCGATTTTCAACTGACATCGACCCAATGACATCGATTCGAAAGTCGTTAACGATATACATATTAAATGTATTCCAATCATATACAATTGAAGTTTTATTATAGCGCAAGTAATATATATAATGGCTTTGGAACCAAAATAATATGACTGAGGTATTGCTAGGCCCTTTGGTTATTAGTAGACTGAATCCTTTGACAAAAATCATCACGGTTTGCCATGATGCAGACAGATTAGAAAACTCTAAAAGTATGGAAATATAGAGAGCTCGACACCACTTGGTTACGATCGTTCACGCCAACACCCGAATGAGAATGCGTCTTCTTACTGCAACTGTGGTAAACATTGACTGTCTTTTTTAAAGTTTCAGTATCAGATCAGCCACCAAGTATTTTACCTACTTCACTCAAAACTACTTTATGTTTCCCGTAATTGGTACAAGATGGCGCTACTAGTTTTTACAGTTTAGCAGTACTACGTCGATTTAAAGAACTGAGTTTCGTTTATACAAAGTGCGGCAGCAGTGTCATATCTATACATTTTGTAAAAAAAGGGATTAATATTTACAAATTTCAAATATATTAAATATTATACTTTAGTATAAATATGAATATCGATTTAAAGTTTAATGTTAGATAAAATGTTAATGTTACGCAACAAATCCATTTAACGTAAGTTCATTCAAATTTCAAAATTAAATGGAACCGCAAATCGCTAGATTTTATCTATAATAATATATGTATGTTAATTCATACAAAAATCTTGAAAATATAACATGACGTTACGTGATATTTACATAATTCGTAATTTATAACATCAAGAAAACATTGAGTCAAAAGCACATTATTTTTAAGATGTTAGTAAAATATTTTTAGTATTTTTATAAAAATCACTAGATTTTCCCGCCACTATGTCCGCGTGAAAAAATTTTCATGCCCTCACATACGTAAGTACGCGGTGATAGCCTAGTGGTTAAGAATTTGGCCTCCTATTCGGGGGGTGCGGGTTCGAATCCCAGGGCGCGGACTTCTAACTTTTCGGAATTATATAAATTATAAGCATTTAAATGTCACTCGCTATAACGGTGAAGAAAAACACCGTGAGGAAGCCTGCTTGCAGGGAAGTTTGCAAAACTCAAAGATGTGTGAAATCTGCCAATCCACAATTGGCCAGCGTGATAGACTATGGCCTTAACCTTCTCATTCAGAGAAGAGACCCGTGCTCAATAGTGGGCAGTGAGTACATACAAAATTTCAAAGTTTTATATTGATTATATTTCGCAGACTGGAATAAGTTGCCCGCGTCGGTGTCCCCGATCGATTACAAGGTAAATGTCTTCACGTCAAGAGTGAATAGTTTACTAAGTTAGTATCGTAGACAAGCGCTAATTTAAGGTAAAAAAAATCGATAATGACGAACTTCCATACAAATTTTCATCCAATATTCCAACTCATCCAAGCCTTTTTTCGCGATAGTAAGTAGCCTATGTTTTTCCTCAATATTTAATCTACCTCCATACCAAGTTTCATCAAATCGGTTGAGTAGTTTAGACGTGAAAATGTAACAGACAGACAGAGTTATTTTCGCATTTATTATATTACTAAGGATACGTTAATCTTAACGTACATCTTTGGAACTAACACGGATCTTGATATAATAATATCCTTGAAATACATAATATATTATTGGTATGCAAGTATAATCATGAACGCATCCATAAAAAAGGTATATTATTTGTTTTCATGGAAATAAGTTGCAGCAGTTTTATGTAAATATTCTTAGTGATATTATGTTGTAACTATTTCATTCAAATGAACTCATAGGGCACTCCTTGTCTGACTCCAACCCATTCTTCCATCTATCCATCAATTCATGAGCCTTTAAGCATCGACTGTTGGAAATATCCACTAATTTCGACCAGTCTTACTGGTCCTGACTCTTTTGAATCCATTTTCTTCAAGTCTTTGGTCTACCTGGTCGGGAGGCATCTTATGATCCTTTTTCAAGGTGCGGTCTCCATTTCCAAAGCAATTATAGCCCAATAATGGCTGCTGTCTTCATCATTGAGGCCTAGAACTCCACCAAACAACTCGTGTGGGGATTTGTGAGTTATTAGAATACTGAAAGTGTCGGTCGGCCATGTACTCTTCCACCATTGCGCATTGGTAGTGCAAGACCTCCTCAGCATGAGGAAAGACTCATGGTCAGTAGTAGTCCATCAATGGGTTGAAGCCAAGTGACCACCACAGTCTGTGGACATCAGCAACGCCGAGCCGCATTGTCACAAACGAGTTACCTGTCAACGAGGAATTTATACACAGAAAGAAAATCAGATATAGAAAGAAGGAATAGTGTACATCGCTGAAACATCCGGGCCTCAGATACCCCAACACACAAACCCGTCAGCTTCACGTGCCCTCCGAAGCACGGAAGCGATGATGAAATTTTTGCCACTAGCCACCCATCCTACAGACCGAGCACGATGTTGTTTCATTTGTGAAATCATTTAGAATCGACAAAAGCCCTCGAGCTATGTTCGTTTCGTTTGTTATCAAAATATAAATCTTCACAATGACACAAATTGATATTTAAATGATAATACATTAATTTTATAGGGATATAGGTGTCAGCTGCCTATAATTTAATTATTTGATTATATATAAATTATTACATAAAAAAAATAAAGGGTCAAGGTCACCCGTTTTAAATGCTTATAATTTTTTAATGATATGTAATTAAAATAACAGTTATTTACGTATTTTTTAATGAAAAAACTACATAATAAAACGAGTTTTCTAGTTGTTTATTTATAGGAAAACGAGTATTCTTTGTCCGTCTACTAAAAATTGTAGACAGTACGAGTCAGGGGTGGAACTGTAACATCTGAGGCCCGTGGCAAATTCATTCAATGAGGCCCTCGGAATAGTCGGTAGTAGAATGGGTGACCGCTTGTGGCAAAAAATTCATGAACCCTTCCGTGCTTCGAAGGGCACGTAAACCCGTCGTTCCCAATTGTTGTCGTTAGATAGCAATTGTTAATCCATGTCGGGCAGAATAAAGACTTCCGACACCTGGATTGGACACCTGCCAATGTAACGTAATGGTTACCCGAACCCAATATTCATATTTACTTCATTTTACTTAAACATGTTATTTTAAAAAATATAGAAATCTGTAGTTTAATGTTAACAAGGTTTAAGTAGGTACATAAAAGAGAAAAGACAGACAGACAGTTGCTTTTGTATGTATAATTAAAAAAAAAATTGTCAAAATCGCATTTCTTTAAAAATATTTATTCTACCCAGAAAATCCTTGAGTTAAAATTATATGGAATCCAAAATACATATATTCAATTTATATACGAAAATACCTCACGTCGATATTTATAACAGGATTATGACCGACATTTTTTTTAAACCACAAGTAGGTTAAACTATATTAAAGTAAAAATTGTTCACATTCCACATGAGTTGAGTCTAAAAATACATGTTTCCAATTTTTTATTGCGCAATAATAGGTACTTCCCTATATTATAAAAATAGCGACATATTATTTGACCGTACAACAGAATTCAAATGTTTAATCGATAAAGTTCCGTATAATTTATGAAAATGAGTCAGTTGATATATTTCAGCTCTTAGATAACGCGTGGGAAGCAAGGCCTTAACCTTTTTATATCTGGTTTTTAGGGTTCAGTCTACGCCAACGGAAAACCCTCACAGTTTTAACGTGTCTTTCCATCCATGGATCTTTCCATCTACGGGATAGTGAAGGTTTATAGTCCAGGCACCCCGGTACATTTCACATGATTGTCATCAGGCAAATTTTTGGTGAGTTCATTTGAATGCTTAGCTTTTTCTCTTACTAAAAATCCCGATTGTAGTAGATATCAGCGTTGGAAGAGAAATAGTGTCCATGGAACGCAATTCACGCACTTTGTTAACGGGCAATGTGACTGTTAAATTATAAGTATAAGCAAGCAAGCTTAGCAAGAGTAAAAATCAGATACCTATTTGGCAGTGATCTTCGATGGCCAGGTTTGTATTATGTTGAAATGATAGGACTGATTGACTAAATGATAACTAACTTGGACATGCCAAAATATATCCCGGGACCCCGGTCTATCGGTACAAGAAAGTTATTAGTGCCGAAGTAGCCCATAACCAAATTGAACAATTGTGTAGGGCAGGGAAAGCAAACTTTTGAATTAAAGGATCAATTTTAAATTTGATTTTGTTGGAGGCCCGCATATACATAAATAAGCATTAATTATACCTAGTCAAATCTACTTAACGTTTTAGTTACTATGTACAATTTATTGTTTTGGTAGTATTATTTTTATTCTGATTGCAGCCTATTTTTCGTTTGTGGATCTCTGTTACAGGGCAATAAATGAATCTTATGTTATCTACTAGTACTTCAAATGTCTACGGAACCCTACATTTTCCGTGACCAGACTCACACTTAGCAGGTTTTGTTTATTTTTTACCTATCTGTTTGTTAGTTTATGTTTCAATAAAAACCAAAAAAAGACAGTTTGTTTCTGTTTTCTTTTTTCAAGAAATAGTGTCATCTTGACATTAGAGTCGTCATGGCCGACTAGATAATAACGGCGATAGTGTAAATAGGTCACTATATTAACATATTCTATGAAGATAAACATTTTTTTATAAATTTCGATTTCTGTTATTTTTATGACGTACGCGGAAATACTCAACTTCCAAGATTACGAACAAGTCTTCTGTATATCTAATCAATTTATCTCGCCTTAGGTCTCAATTAGGAATGGAAGTCAATGAATAACAATATGAAATTTACTTAAATTATAAAATAATTAGCAGAAATTTATAAAAATAAATGTATAATAGGCCGTATGTTTCTATCGACAATCCCTAAGTAAACTCGTCTTTATTAAAAATGCACAGGATTTGACATAACCACACAAGGTTTGACACAGCAACACAAGGTTGGAGACAACGACATAAGGTTAGACAAAGTCTCGTTGTCATTATCTGGAACACAAGTAACCAGATTTCAAAGTTCATGCACTCTTTCATCCCTTATTTCAACCCTCATTGGATTATGATTTCGCGTTAAAATGTTCCTTGTCAAATTCTAGTGTATCTCAATACCAATTTTCGTCAAAATCGGTTCAGTGGTTTAGACAAAAAACCTTAATGTAGTGTACCCTTGGATTACACCAACCGTCTTGAGTTGTTGGGAATTGAGGTTTCCTCAAACCTCAACTTTGGACGGTTCATTGAATCCAATGCTAAGGCAGCAGCAAGGAAATTTGGCATCCTTTCTAAAGCGCAGAGGTACTTCACACCGAGGCAACATTTAATGTTGTATAAAGCCCAGTT
>DWJZ01007125.1:0-12388 GCA_018249125.1 Asbolis capucinus
GTTATAATAAAATCAATAACTTGTTAGTTTACTTAGTTTTTGATTTTCTAAGAACTTTCAGTTTGACCCTCGTATTTAGGATTAGGCAGTAATAGACCAGCAAGGTAGCAGCTTTTGTATCCCTTTGTTCACGTCTGCGCTACAACGGATGCGGATTTATTAAATCGTTCCTTAGTTAAGAGGTGCTTCCAGATCACAATAACAATTTAAGTAACCAGTAACGACCCAAGACGTGGTATTTAATAAGTAATACATTAATTAATTTACTGGATACCAGCCTGGTTCTACCCCCTTCAATAAACCAAAGAAAGATTCTTTTTCAATGTAGAATATTGTTGTTTATACCTTTCATAATTGTAAACGAGGTTTTTAAAATATCTAAACACAGTTGACAGGCCGGTTGGTCTAGTGGTTAGTGAACCTGACTACTACACCGGAGGTCGTGGGTTCGATTCCTTCCCAGGTCAAACTTTTCTGTGATGAGCAGGAATATTTGATCTGTGTGTCTGGGTGTGTAACAGAAATATCTATTTAAGTATGTATTTAAATATATAAATGTATATTTATCAGTTATCTGATCACCATAGTACAAGCTAATGCTTAGTTTGGGGTTAGATGGCCGTGTGTGAGTTGTCCAAAGATATTTATACTGTATCATTACCCGTAGAAGAGTTCTCTTTTCTGGAGCTAATCCTGAACGTAGTGTCAGGTCATGCTTGTCATAAAAATGCATTGTCATCAAGGCTTATGCCAAATTTCGGATACGTAATGTAAGAGGAATTGGGTCTAATTAAGCTTGCAAGATTCGACCCTAACACTTAACAAACAAATATTCTAACATACTCACTGCAAGTAAAATAAAAGCTTGTAAAAATCACACCGGCTTTCGCTTAGTGATGTGTAGGATCATTAATCATATCCGTGGATATAATGTGAAGATTACGGAGCTCAATTTTCTCAAACGATGTCGATGCAGAATAAGATCATGAATAAGAGAAGTTGGCTTGGATTTAAGAATTATCAAATCTCTTACATTTCAATAAGTGTGTTAAACATAAAAAACATGCTTTAGGTACTTTTGATAATTATTTTATTGTTATTTCTAATTAAAATATACGTATGCGTTCCTGATTATTACGCATAAGTAAATTTAACAATGGAATAAAATCAAAATTTGCCCAAAAGTGATGGCTACTTTTCGTTCTACGGATATTCAGGCTTCGGATATCTCGATATTCGAAACATTGCTAATTTTGCTAAAGCTAATGGATATTTTAAAAGACAGAAGAAGCACGGCAGGCGAGTCATTTTACAAATGATATTCAGGTGCGTGACTTGTATTAAGAATAAATCAAGATATTTTTGACTTTATTAGAGTCTAATAAATTAACCTTGATTCGCTCTGTGAACCACAATGTTGTAAATTTCGTTTTAGACCGATCACGTCACCTTTTGAATAATGTTTTTAGTTTTTAATCCTTCGTATATTAACCTTACAAACTGCTAAACTAAACAAGTCCGTCATTTCACATTTAAAAAATGAACTCCAAATTGTAACGTAATAATTCAAAAACTGTCTACTAATTTAGTAAAATACCTTATAAATATTATTATTCAAATACAACTCTACAAATTAAACTCAAATTTAAATGGTACTACATGACATGCATCAAATTTCATAAAAAATGTTGTGAAAATCGGTAGGTACGCCCAGTAAATAGTTATGAATGAAATAAGAGCTTTTTCCTTTTTTTTAAGTCGGGTAAAAATAAAGAACGTACCTTTATTTAGGTAAATTGGTTTAGATCAATGGTGCCTATTCATGCTTATGAACATTTTGCAGACCTTCTTTTATTTATTGTTGTCGAGTAAATGGTCTCATTTTTATACTATTCAGAAACAATCGATCCTATTCGTGATACAAAAAAGATCCCAAGACATTATTTACCGACCCTCAACAAAATGATCCATTTCGGATATAGGTATCCATTTCTGACCTGAAGTACATCATTATGTTGATAAATAAGTTATAAATGTAGAGTAACGCAATTTTTTTTACCTGTTTTTTATGTGATACGAAAAAGGGAATACAGCCTGAAAAAAATCTAAAAATAAATTAATGTAATGTAGTGTAATGTAATGAATGTAAGTGCGGAGATTAAACAAATTATTAAAAAAAAGAATTATAAAAATATATTATGCAAATTGGGAGCGTACGTGTCGCACTCACCCGTTATCTGCTACTTAAATCCCCTCTTAGTACAAATTCTATACTAAGCAATTTGACAAAAAGTTAATTAATGTTAATAGCGAAAACTAGTCTTAACCTGTAAATAAAGTAATACTATTTTTTATGTTAAAAACCTCCTATGTTTTTTATTTATTACGTAATAAAAATGAGGATACCGACTTGCCAGTTAAAATAAAAAAAAAACCGCAGATTAAATAAAATTTTAATCTTTTTAATCTGTACTTTGTTTTAACTTTATTTATTACTCTGTACTAAATGTTCCAATCGCTAAGAACAAAGCAAAATTATAACTCCACAAGAGGTCGGATAAGGTTAATTAATAGTTTGTTATATTCTAAAATAGAATCTTAATTATTTTGTTTTTCATGACATTGGCTTAAGCTTCTCACAGATAAATGAACATATGACAGGCCGGTTGGCCTAGTGGTTAGTGAACCTGACTGCTACACTGAAGGTCGTGGGTTCGATTTCTACCCAGGTCAAACGTCTGTGATGAGCAAGAATGTTTGTTCTGTGTCTGGATGTAAATATCTATATAAGTATGTATTTATACGTTTATCAGTTGTCTGATCATTATAGTACAAACTAACGCTTAGTTTGAGGTCAGATGGCCGTGTGTGAGTTGTCCAAAGATATTTAATTTAATGACAACCCATTTGTGAAACTATCGTTGCCCAATTTAATCCTTTCTCTCTCCAGTTATCCTTTTTATCTCGTTATCTCGCGTCTTTTAGTTGATGCGAGTTATTCAACGATCTGTGATTTGTCATTGCCGTTTGTGACTGAATTCGCTAATGTTCATCTCACGAAACTTCTCGAGACTGTGCTTGATATTGAGCCTCACGATATACCCTTATTTTGCAACATGAAAATGCCAAATGAAAATCACCTTATGATTTTTTCACCAGGAATCACTGTGTTCACCAACACCCATTATCAACAGCAAACTGGGATGTCACGAACACATTACCTGTCAGGAAGTACTTGATACAAACTGTCTGACTTGTATGAGCAATTAAAAAAGTATATTTCGGTTTATTGAATTTGTTATAAAAGTCTTTACGATAATAATCAAAAGTTTCTCCGATGACTCTCCAAGGAGACCTAAAGGCATCTTTGAGACTTTGCCATCTCCAAATTAAGCTGAAAACCAGCATTCCTGTTAGCTCTCCAATACAGTGACAAAGCACATGTATACTTTATAAAGTACGAGTGAGAATCTTAGATTACAATACTACGCAGGTATGCATTTACTTACATGCTGCGAATCATGCTCATGTCTCCGGAAAGGTTCCGACAAGGCTCAAATCTAACATAAATATAAATAAAAGTTTTAAGTTAGCACTTGACTACGATCCCACCTGATGGTAAATGGCGATGAAGTCTTCGATGTTAAAGCGCACTAACAGAAGCCTATTAATTCTTGACTTGAAGACACTTTTACTTTGTACTCGAACGGGAACACCGAAGCTATACCATAGAACACCGAACTTATACCAATCCATCGCGGTACGGGATCTTTAAATATCCTCAAAGACCCTTGCGGCTATAACAAGCAACATCTCCGATAGATCTGTAACTCCTCCTAATCCTATCGATTCTATTGAAACATTTGATTAGACCGTTACACGTAAAACAAACGATCAAAACTTTAATTAAAAACGAAGAGTTCCAACAGCAGTTGGAACGATTCGTAGAAAATACATTTCGAAATGATCAATTACTTACTGGGGATAGATTGTTCGTTGGAGTCGCAATAAAAACTCAATTCTGGGTACAAATGGAAAATTGTCAATCTGTCGGGTGGGTAATTAAAAACGGATTAAATCTCGCGTTAGTGTCCGGTGATTGGATCTGTTAATGATTGGTTAAGGTGTGTTTCACACGAACGATCCGGTTCTGAAATTTTATGACGGTACGCCGGACTGGAATCAGTGATAGCCCAGTGTAAACGTCGGTCTCTTGAACGGGGTCCTCTATTCAAATCATGCGGCACGCATTTCTAATTTTCAAAATTATGTGCATACCAGAAGTTTATCACTTGCTACGGTGGAGGAAAGTATAGGGGGAAACTTGCACTCCTGAGAGTTGTCCATAAAGTTCTCAAAAGTGTGTGAAGTCCACCAATCTACAGTCCACAATCAATATTAAAATCATTCAGTCATATATCAGAAATGGTATTTCTATACTTAAGGTGCTCATAAACCGATAGCTTACTATGAGAGGTTTTTAACGCATGTCTATTAAAGAGAAATTAGAAGAAACCTTTATGTGGTACTGATCTATCTTTCTATCTTTTGAATTTTGTTTACTACTAACCTCCAAATTAAACCGAAAACCTAACGATAATATCAATGTATACTAAAGTCGTATATCTTATAAAAGTAATGTTATTAAGTCACCCGAAACGGTACCCGATATAAAGTTTGCGTCTGAAATGGTCTTACCGCAAGTAGAGCACTACACATGATGGAAAGGAAAATTGGAGGGAAAATTAATATTGACAGAGAGTGACGGAATCATTGACAAGGAAGTGCATATTCGGGGAAAATATATCATGTGGAAGTTATTGGTAAAATAATTGATTTATGTGCTGTAGCTGATGTAGACCAGTTATTCCCAAAGTGGTCCAGGTTTCCCAGGGGTTCACGGGAAACTACACCGACGTTTACATAGACGTGATAAAAGACAGAATCCTAATCTTCTGCTACTGCTAATAAAAATTGGTTTGAACATTGGTATCTCGAACAGGATGGCCTGGGTTGAAACCTCCGTACACTTCTAATTTTCAATGTTATTAGATAGGTAGTAAAGATAGTATAGTCAACACAATTGTAAAAAATATATAACAACGTTATATGTATTAATTAAACGTATTTAATTATCACCTGTTTATAATCAAAGTTGTTAAAGTCTGTAAAGTCTACACTTCCGCACTTGACCAGATTGGTTTCTATAGCCTGCGGCCTATTCTTGTTTTAGCAAACCATTTCAAACTCGTTTAAGTACAAAACGATCGATTGCAGTCCAGCTGGAATTTGGTATTCACATTTATATTAATTGCGCTTTAATAGAAATTCAAATCTGTATCATCGGAATACATCGATAGGCCGTTTGGTCCAGTGGTTACTAAAGCTAACTGCTACACTGAAGATCGTGGGTTCGATTCCCACCCAGGTCAAACTGTTCTGTGACGAGCAGGAATGTTTGTTCTGTGTGTCTGGATGTAAATATAAGTATGTATAAAAAAAATATATGTAATTATGTTTATCAGTTGTGTGACCACCATAGTACAAGTTAACGCTTAGTTTGGGATCAGATGGATGTGAGTTTGTCCAAAGATATTTATTTATATTTATTATTTCGTTGACGAACGAATTTAAAATCGATGTCGTTGGGGCCTAGTTGAAGGCTGATGGCGAATATGAATACCAAATTGCGCTTCAACGCCAAGTCGCAACGATATCGCCACGACTTGAGAAATGAGAATCGGCCGATTTTACACCTCACATTATGATGGGAAACCAGAGCCCGATATTGTTTACAATGATGATGATGGGAACTATGATGACTGCTAATAATAGGTACCAGGGCTTTGGAAAAAGCCTCCAGTTATTACATTAAGTTGTCAACTAAAAATATTTTTTCATTTACAAACATGAAAATAATCAAATTATTTGTTCTTTGTTCCAGGTAAAAACAGTTCATCATTCGAATAAGTAAGTCAAGGCCTTGTTTGATTAAAGCTACAAGGCTTAATTATAATTCACTGATGACAGATACAAATTGTACCTACAAGCTTTTGATTAATTAAATTAACAAAAAATGCTAAAGAACATGCTTAATACTGATTTTCATTTTGGTATTCGTTTAAAAGTTATCAGCTTGCTTAAACATGATGTACATAGGTATATTTCTTTTAACTTATTTATGAGTATGTTGACATTTGTGAACATCGTTTTCAACGGTTTCGTTCTCCTGACTGCCATAATATTTTCAACACAAAAAAAAATACTATAGCCAAGCACGTAAAATCTCAATTGACAATTTAAAAAATTAAGCTGTCAAGCGTCAAAGTTCAAACGCCGAACGTGGATTCTAAATTTGAAAAGCGCGGTCCCGCTAACGACATGAATCAACTCCCACCCGTTTACAAAAAGGGCGCGATCCCACAAAAATTCTCATTGTTCTTTGGTATTCATTTTTTAAGATAAACCATGTACATTAGACCCTGCCATGCGTTATTGGGCCGACCCCCCGCAGCGCCAAAGCTTTTTGTATCCACTAGCTGAATATGAATATTACCTCTGTGTTGGAATTAAAAAAGTAAATTTTGGTGTTATCTATCATTATGGAATAGAATGTATAAAAAATCGATTTTGTATTTTTTTATCGTAATTGAATTAAACTTTTACTTTATTTGATATTAAGTAAATTGTGTATTAAATAATCATTTTATAGTTTCGTAATCCGAAGTAATATTATGTTGTACCATTTTTTATATTGGTATCCAACAGCAAGTTAGTAGTATAGAATTATAGAATCGTCATGTCTTTCATCACATCTTGAATTTCATATTATTTATTTGATACTTATTTCGATTACCCCTTTTATTTAATGATACGAGTATAATCAGATTAATAAATTTTATGTATCTACGTATCTGAAATCGATATTTGTATTCGAAATATTTTTATTTTAATAATTCGGTCAAATAATTTAATTTTGTGAGTCGGTTCTTCCTACGTATGTGAAACAGGCCATTATTCATTTGAAAGCTGTAGGGTTCTGCTCTATAATTCATACCTATTGTGGTTGGTGTACATTTTGTATTTCGAATTATGAATTAGTGTACAGTTAGATCAACAATTTGTATTTCTGGGGTCGTTTTTTATATAAAATAGGTTGGTTTTTTTTTGCCAATGGTATAATCACGATGAAATTAGTATATAATCTCGTAAAGAATTATATTAACATCATTACTCAAAAGAGATATCGTATTGTGCGGTAACAAATCCTTTTCTTGTGTATCCTTGTTAAAGAACTTTGATAAACATAAGTTAGAAAAATATACTAAATATCGTCTTAACATGATTGCCGTCACACAAACGGATAGTAAAATAAAAATATATACCAATAATGTTGCCACCGACCACAGATGCGTTGTTGTGTTATTCCGAAGCAAGAATTAGACAGTGACAAATACTATCCCAAAGTCCCAAAGGCACAACACTAGGGTCTGAATAGAGTAAGAAACTACCCTAACTTGATTTAAAATTTGTGTTTCGAATTATGAATCACAGATAAACAATTATTTCAAACCAATTTCGCCGTGACTGTACTGCGGTACAGTCGGCCACAATAAACTTCAGAGATATATCTCGCGCTACTGCACATTTACGGGCAAATATTATTAAATTGACCACAATGGTGGCCAAATATGGTAGACTGAGTAATACGGCTTACGATACGTCAAATCATTAATCACGACCTAGGTACGAGAAGTCGGATGCGATAAATAATTTGTAACTGTATCTTGGTAATATAGTTTTTGTTGATAGCACTAATATCAAATAATATATTAAAATGGAATGGAATTTCGATAGAAAATTATAAGTTAAGTTTTTTTTCGGGTCAAGGAGCCGATTAATAATGGTTTAGTTTTTAAATAAATTTCCATTCATTATCATTCTATTTTCTTCTTTTTTTTCATCTTTTATATTTTCAATATAATTATACTTTTCTAACGCATCGTTTTCAAAGTATATTAGAGCCTGCGGTTTCGCCCGCATGGTATGTTGAAAAGTAGTTTATATGTCAATTCAGATCATAACCTATCCCTGTACCAAATTTCATTGAGATCAATTCAGTAGTTTTTGGAAAGAGTACCAAATATCCATCCATCTATCTATCCTCAAAATCTTTCACCTTTATATAGTGGGATAGTATTTTTATAGTTATTTAACGCATCGAAAACGATTTATTTCCTAAAAAGGCAGATTACACATACCTATGTGATTTGATAGTAGGAATAGAAGACTTTATGTCGACATCACTTTATGTGTGCTGCACCCAAAGGGTGCCAACAGGTTTATATTATGAAGGCTCTATTGTTTGTCTATCACCGGTTCCACCTGACTCCGCCCACGCCGTCAAAGACCTGATAGCTACGTTGATAAGAATAGCCTATGTGTTGATCCAGACTAATCTATACTTGTGCAAAGTTTCAATCAGATCTGTTTAGTAGTTTTTGCGTGAAAGAGTAACAAAGATCGATCCATCCTAACAGACTTTCACTTTAATAATATTATTAAGATAAGAGACTCGACCCTGCAGCATGTCATATTGTGGAACCATAATATCGTATTTAAGCGTAGTACTCCTTCTCTATGTTAACTATAACTGTGCTAAACTTCATACTCCTCTATAATTTGCGTAAAAAGGGGTACAAATTCGCTTCAACTATTAGTAAACTGTATTTCACATATATAATTCCAAGGCACTAATAAACTCTATTTCACATACATAATTCCTAGGCACTAGTAAAGTTTATTTCACATATGTATATAATTCCTAGGCACTAGTAAACTGTATTTCACATATATAATTCCTAGGCACTAGTAAACTTTATTTCACATATATAATTCCTAGGCACTAGTAAACTTTATTTCACATATGTAATTCCTAACAGCGAAGCATTCATAGCTCTTCGGCTTGTTTCGATTGTAAGCGATCGAAAGAGTTAAGCATCAGCTGGCGCGGTCAGTAGGAAGATGGATGACCGCTAGTGGCAAAAAATTCATGAACGCTTCTGTGCTTTGGAAGGCACGTATAGCCGCGGTCCCGGTTGTCGTTGTGAGATAGTAATCGTTAATCCATGTCGGAGGCCTTCGGGAGGCATAACAACTGAAATCTTCCGACACTTGGGTTGGCTACTACTCCTCCACCAATCTGCATTGGAGCATCGTGGTGAAGTATGGCTCTAGGCCTCTTCAGTATCAGAAGAGATCTTAGCTCAGTTATAGGCTGTGTTTTTGAAGCCTATACAATACTAAATTCTATTTACATACATATATATACACGGCCGGTAACATATACATACAAGTAATGCGAAATCATTCAAATCAGGGGTGGAGTAATCGCGGCCCGCGGGTCGCTTGCGGTGTTTGAGCATTGTAAAATTAGATTTTTATGCTTAGACGGTCATTCAATGTATCAAAATATAAAGTAATACAACATAAAAATGCATTATGATACAAAAGTAAAGCAAATTATCTTGACATAGTAACTCTAAAACATTAAGTGGATTTGATTAAGTATAAATAATGCTAATCTATGTGCGGCCCTCTAGCAAAAATCAAATAAAAAATGGGCCCTTTAATTCAAAAGGTTGCTCACCCCTGATTTAAACCATTTTCATTAGAACTATCACTAACCAAACGCTTTAAATTTAGACAGAGAGTAAAATACAATTGCGATTCAATTATCGATACATGGCACTGAGAATGTTAGCAGTTGATTAGTTAATCGAATAATCGTAAAATAACTCGTTTTAAAACGATTTATTGATTGGTTTCATTGAACCTGATATCATATAAACGAAGCAAAAAGTGGGAATGATAATTGCGTAACCACTTTAATATCGATAGATTTCTTTAAAATGCATGAACATTCATCATCATCACTATAAATTTAATATTTAAAGTTATTGTTTGTATTCGATTCGGTAGGTAAATGGAATAGGGCTTTACACTGAAAATAAATTATAATATACCGAAAATGAGTGTATGGATATAAAAAACGGTTCTGTACCAGTTAGTAGTAACTTTGGCTACGCGTTCATAACCCGTCTTGTTTCGATTGTACGTAACGGGGGCGCGGTCGGTAGAAGACGGTTGACCGCTTGTGACAAAATTTTTATTAGCGATTCCGTGCTTTAGAGGGCACATAAAGCCGCCGGCCCTGTTTGTTATTTTTAAATGGATTCTGATGAAGTATTGATGGATGGATATTCGTTACTCCTTCACGCAAAAACTACTGAATAGAGCCGAAAGAAATTTGCGCAGAGACTTTTAAATAAAAAGATTACACCCACTGACATTTGACAATATCGGTCAATGAAATTATTTCTATGGTTATTATTCAACCGCAGATAGCTCAGCTCTGTTTAAATTATATAAGTACGAAATAGATGAACAAGGCTTATTAAAATATTTAAAAATACATGCTTTAATTATATAGCCCTAATACAAAGAAATACACAAAATTTCATGACTGTATTGTTAACCGTTGGGAGTTCCCTTATCTGGAGCCAATCCTGAACATAGTATCAGGTCATCCTTGTCATAAAAATGCATTGTCATCGGGACGGAAGGCTGATGCAAAATTTCAGTTCCGTAATGTAAGAGGAAGTGGGTCTAATTAAGCTTACAAAATTTGACCAGTAACAATCAAATATACTAACATACAAGCATATTAACATACAAGCAAGTTAAATAAAAGCTTGTAAAAATACGATCAAATCATACATCACTATTATATTATTTACAAATATAAACAATGTGATAAATGAAGAACCACTCCACCGATTTTGTATAAACTTCACATAAACCATCTACTAAGTAGTCCAAACAAAGCCTAAAAATTTAGTTTGGATATGTGAGTTCTTGAGTTATAAAATTATGACGAAAAGTGGCATTGATTTTTATATGTATACATATACATATAAGATTATACTATCACTATTAAATTTCCAAACATCTTCTCCAACGCGTAAAAGCGTCCAAATTTGTTAAAAATGATAATTGAAACTATGCCAGAAACGTGCTACAATAAAAATGTCAGTACTTTTGTGTTTGAAACGCTCTTTAATTATTTATGTTAGCATATTGCGCTTTTCGCTTATTCCGCTCAACTCAATTAACCTTTGGCCTTTGTTCATAACGTAACTTGAATTTTAAAGTGTTTTATTTTATATTAGATTAGATAAAAACTATTTTAGAGTATTTGTAGCACCTGGAGCTTAGTCGATGCTAATCTTGCACGAAAAGGATGAGTCCCAAGTTTGATTCCTGCAGGCATTGACTCACCTTTAGGCGATCGAAAAAGTTAAGCAACATTAACTGTGGTCGGTAGAAGGATGGGTGAGAGCTAATGGCAAAAATTTCTTAAGCGTTTCTGTGCTTCGGAGGGCACATAATGCCGTCGGTCCCGGTTAGCAATCGTTTAGGCATTTTGAAGGCCTTCGGATACCATAAAAACTTCTGACGCTTCGGTTGGCCACTAACCACTCGACCGATCCGCTCTGGAGCAGCGTGGTAAAATATGCACCAGGCATCCTCAATATAAGGAGAGACCCGTGCTCACAGATGGGCCATCAATGAAGTTGTGTTGAAGCCACACTTGGCTTCAGGCAAGGAAACTCCTCAATAGTTAACAATACAATTATAGAATTTTCTGTTTTTTGTATTGACTTCAACCCATCGATGGCGCACTACTGAGCACAGGTCTCTCCTCATACTGAGGAGGCCTAGAGGATGCTGCACCACGCTGCTCCAATGCGGAAGGGCGAAGGGGTTAGTGGCCAATGTCGGAAGTCTTTACACCGCCCGTAGGCCTTGACGTAACTTAACAATTGCTATTTTACGACAGCAACCGGGACCGACGGCTTTACGTGCCCTCCGAAGCACAGAAGCCTTCATGAAATTTTTACCAAAGACTCTATAATGAAAGCTTATGTTTCTACATGTTTGATTCCGCTTGCCTTAATAGAACATTTTCTACTGAAAATATTCTTCAAAAGAAAAGTCTTGAGTCAGTTCGAAGTAAATACCTGCAGGTTTAAGGTATCAAGTTATGAATTCTGCGTTTGAAACTGCCAGGTAATTCTGCAAACTGATAAACGTCTTTAAGATGCACAAAGAAAATTTAACGGTGGCTACAGTTTTAAAATGGTCAGTCTTTCACCGAGCTCAGTCTTTTACCGAGTTTAAAAAAGGAGTAGATGTTCAATTCGTGGATGGACCGATTTAAAAAAAATATTTTTTATCGAAAGCAGGTGCTTGCAATGAGGTCCCATTGTTTTAAGCGACCTGTGACAAGTAGTTTTGGAGTTGTTCTGACATTTGATATATATTT
>DWJZ01007126.1:0-12387 GCA_018249125.1 Asbolis capucinus
GCAAGTAGGAGGCACTCCTTCTAGGTGGAAACTTTAATTATGCCAAATTTCATACTCCTCCGTCAGCATCATTTTCATGGAAAAGGGGAACGCAGTTTTTGCTTCACACAACACTCGAACACGACATTATAGTGCCCTAAATGCTAAATTATTTTCGACATTGTTTTAATGTTGCCAAGTTTTAATTAGAGGGGTTTTAAGAAAGATTTTCGTGTGCGAACAGCGCACAATGGTTAATTTAAGGTCGAGGGCTTAATTAGCTAAGTACTAACCTTTGAAAAGGTCGGAAAATATACATACATTTTTGTCACATCTTCATTTATTGTGAATAAGTATTAAGGTAAACATATTTTTGGGTTCAACATTGCGAGATTGTAACAGGTTTATTGCATGAAATATTTGTATTACTGCAAGGTGCTTTTTAAAATTGTTTTTGGACATTCAGCCCTTAAAAACTTCTGACACCTGGTTTGGCTACTAACACCTCCACCAATCCTCATTAGAACAGAATGGTGGAATATGCTCCTCCCAAGTACGAGGAGACCCGCGCTCAGTAGTGGGCATTCGATGGGTTGAAGCCAATAGGCGACAGAAGTCAGCTGCTTTTTAGCGCTTCGTGGAAGGATTGTTTTATTTTCGTGAAGCCAGCCTGGCTAGCTACCATTTTCTGGCTGGAAGCAGATGTCAAAAGATTTGTCGTGTTCTTGCTACGGGCTTGCGAGGCATTTCCAATCTTTCTCCCTGTGTTTCAATATTTCTCTCCTTTTTCTTTCTGTCCCCCGTCCCTACAGTGGATAGGTCGGTTTGTCCAGGTCTAATCTTGCAAGCATAATTAGACTAACATTTTCTTACGCTACGGAGCTGAAATTTTGCATAATCCTTCTGTTCTGATCACAATGCATTTTTGATAAGATAACCTTGATTGATTGACAGATATAATTGACCTGATATTAAACATGATTGGAACATGAAACAGGATTGAGACCAGACAAAGGTCTTCCTCAACGGTTAACAATAAAATTATGTACTTTTGAGTTTCTTCGTATTGGTATTCCATAATAAAGCTTATTTCGTTCTGGTCACGGTCACTCTTATGTTTTCACACAATCACCACCGATGAAATCACCAGGCCACCAGCGCTTTATAGTCAAAACTAGCAGTCGGTAATTCCTAACAATTACTAGCTACGTCATCGGTAGTAGTAGTAAGAAGGTATGTTAAAGACTACATACTTCAATAGAAGTTAAGAGTCCATAATACGGGGTATTACATGCAAATTTAGATTGTAAGCTGACCCTGATAGTTCGGTACCTGCGGTAATAACCTATTACAGTCCAGTGCAGCAGTGGTTCGAAGCCATTACTCACCTACTGCAGTGCACTACAGTCTCCCCGTCATTTAGTAAGCCTTACACCACCCTATTACCCTTACAAGGTGTGTCAATTACAAGTAATATCATGAAAATATTATATATGATAAAATATCCATATAAATAAATATTTGTAAAGATATATGTATGTTTATCAGGACTCTTATGACCATAGCACAAGTTATGCTTAGTTTGAGCTCAGATGGACAAGTGTGAGTTGTCCTAACAAAACAAAAAACAAAAAATCTGACTGCGACAAATAATCACTAAATAAATGGTGCACTTTGGACAGTTTATTTTAAAAAAGTAATATGAATGTTATATATCGACGACAGAATAAGATAATACCTTATAGTTTTCTGTTGTCGATATACATACATATACATATTTATTTGAATGGGTCTTAACACGATCTTTCATTTGATATCCATATTGCTAAGGTAAGAAAAAAACAAAATATTTTTTTATTTTATTTATTATTAATTTAATTTTCATTTGTGGGAGCCATTTTTCATATTTATATAGCCCATGTCATAGTATAATTCTGACAAATCAAACGATAACTCATATGAGAAAAGAAATTAAATAAATGAAAAAATGTATCTAGCCGTTTGGGCTTTAAGGCTATATATGTATATATACGCCCAAAAACATTACGTCAAGATTCATATACTTTTAGAAGTCCAATATTGTATGACCGCCTTTCAGCCTAATGAATACATACAGGATGTTAAGCAACATATTTTTTCCGTAGCAAAGTTAGCGGCCAACTTGAGTAATAATAAAAATAATAAAATGTATTTAATTCTCATCACAATATAACCATCATCAATGATGTACTGTGGGAGACTTATGCCTAAGCTAAGCTTTTAATCTGTGTTTCAGGTCACCTGGCGTCCACCCCAGATTGTATTTCATTTAGTTGAGTTAACATTATGGCAAAATACATCAACATATTAGACGTCATCACCACTCTCCATCAGGTGGGATCCATGTCAAGCAATAACTTAACATAATTAACAATGTTTATTAAGTGGTGTGTGTGAGTGTTAGTATGTGTGTGTGTGTGTGTGTGTGTGTGTGTGTAGGCGAGCGTGCGTCTAGTGTGTGTGCGATTGAGAGTTATAATGCGTGTGTGATATGTAAGTGTTGACAGTTTTAATGTCTTTGAAAGGCCTCCGACATGGCTTAACGATTGCTATCTATTGATTACAAACGAAACTGACAGCTTTTACATGCCTTCCGGAGCACAGAATCCCTTATAAAATGTTGGCCACTAGCGGTCACCCATCCTACAACTGACCGCGCCCGCTATTGCTTAACTTCTCGTACTATCACTTAAGATCGTCACGAGCGGCCTATGAATGCCTTTCTGTCTTTCTATGTCTTACTTCTTTTAAAACTTCTACAACGTCTTCACAGCGCAAAGTTTCATAGCATTGTTTCGAGGATTCCATTTTCTTCACAAATCAATAAAGCTGTCTAAGATGTTTCAAAACATTCGAACCCAACTCAACATTTTAGAAACTGGTTGTGAACTCCTTTATCTTATAGTATAACAAGCAATTATTGTTCACATTATGTAAGTATTGTATATATTTTTTTCTAGAAAACCACATCATGCATTGAAATGGTAATTTGGAGAGTTTTTAGGTCCAGGAATCTATTAATCAAGGTCTCATGTTTGTAGGCTGTCGATATTACTGGAGACAAACGGCAGCGGTGTGGATGGATGGATATTTATTACCCCTTCACACAAAAACTACTGAGCGGATCTGAATAAAATTTGATAAAGAGATAGGAAAACAAAGATAGCCTCTACTTTTTAACACAAGTGACACCGCGGGCGTAAATTAGTTATACTATAAGATAACAAACAGAATACTTCTCTATGTTTCTCAGGATTTTTTCAAGGAGCATTTTCTCTCTACTCTATTATGCAAAGCAATGATAGTAGCACATGTCAGGTCTCCACTCATATTTAGTTTTTTGTTAACTCAAAAACATTCGTGATCTCTTAAGAAAATATAGTGACAAATTACTAAGAATAAAAAAAGGACATTAATAATAATCTCCACCAATCCGCATTAGAGCAGTGTGGGGTGGCTACTCGAATATCTCCGAAGTGGCTTTACGATTGCTCTCTAGCGATAACAACCGCGACAGCCGGCTGTAAGTGCCCTCCGAAGCACTGAAGCTCATGAATTCCTGCCACTAGCAATCACCCGTCCTTCTCTCGAATGTACCCGCCGTTGCTTAATTTTCTCGATCGCCAACTATCAAATCAAGCTGCCTGTCTATGAACATCGACTTATGAATGGAACCCTCACAAATCTAAAAGGCTGTCAAAAGCTTACATTTTTTATAGAAATAGCTGACAAATGTGTAGAGCCAACTGTTGTTAGGTAATGTTGACTATCTATTTACTTGTCTATCTACGTTTTTTACTATCAAATATTTGTTCCAGCATTAATTTTGTAATATTTCGACGTGTGGGAAGATAAAATAGTGGATGAAAACTGCTCCACTTGAAAGTGACGCGGAAAAAGCTGGTAATTAAATACACTTCCTACTAATATTTTCACTGCGAATGTTTGTGAAGGTGGAGGATGGAGTTTGGAGGATGTTAGTTATTCTTTTACGAAGAAACTACTGAATCGATCTTGACGAAATTTGGCACAGAGATAGGCATAACAACACATAGTTGTTAGTTGTTGGTTTAAATTAACATACCTACCATGCGGACGAAGCCGCGAACGGAAACTTATATTATCTATATTTTCGAAGTTCTACCATCCAACAACCTGTTTTGATAACCCCTCACAACACCTGGTCAACACCAAATAGCATCTGGGTTAATATTTTAGGTCACCCAATTACGGCTAATTTATTTTCCTAGGCAGCAAATTAATCACATTTCTTGCTATGTACCAATACAAAAATAAATTTATATCAGTATCAAAATCACGGTTAGTAATTATGTCAGCTGGAAATGCTAAATGGAAATATATTATGTTTTACCTAAATTATAGGAATTAATAATAACGGGTTTAATATTTTATCATGCAGGATACATTTTTAACCTACAACATACATAATTTTGTACACACAAACACAATAAATTATATTTCACTATTTATAAAGATGATGTCATGAGTTCAATGTTTTATTTCAATCTCAAAAAATACCAACGTACAACTTGTTTCTCTGAATGCATAGATGGTGTTACCAGCAGGTGTTGGTAACGTTAATAGGTCGAGAGTTCTATTTTTTTTTCCCATCTTTATAAATGCCCAACGCGCCTAAAGAGGTAAAACTTTAAATGTTGCCATCTCATATGTTACACGATATAATGTTATGCGACATACGTCATATGGACCAAATAATTTTACTTGTCAGAAAAAAGTTTCACTTTAAAAATTTCACCGTTCGCATAAACAAAAGCGTGGGAGTACAGATATAAAATACTTTAGGAATGAAACGAAGCGAAACAGAGTCGAGGGACCGTTTGCCCGCTTCGTCGTTCAGGATGCATCACGTGCAGGGGAAGTTTGATAATAAATCATGATAAAAGGAGTCCCTACAGACGACAATTTAATTTCCAGTTTAGGTTTAGATATTAAGAACCCTTACTTGTTAAACGTATACTCACGATCTGTTTATTACTATACCGATATTACCATCCAGTTGATTTCATTTCAAATGCTTAGTATCCGCGACGATATAAGTTTACAAACATATTAACCTTTTTTTCACCTGTTACGTAATCTCTAGTATATATCTTTAATATCTGTGAAGTACTTTCGCTTTTATAATATTAGTAAGGATACAGCTATTTATGTGCAATGGTTTCTCCACCAATCCAAGTTGGAGCATCGTGATGGAGCATACTCAAGGCCTCCGGAGTACGAGAAAACACGAGTACTCAGTCGTGGGTAGAGGTTGAAACCACGTAATTAAGGATGAAATTTCGATATATTTTCAGTATTGACTCTGCTACATGGGAATATAATCGAGTCTGGTAAGCGTTTATTTCCGATAAGGGACATAGCTTAGCCACTTTAGCCAATTCACTTATTTATATTAATTTACAATCTAAAACTGCTTTATAAACTTAATTTTGTATGATGAAATAAATTTGTGTTAACGTTTCAGAGATTCCTTTTATTCCTAAATATGGGTTGTTGATTCTCAATAAAAAAATTAGAACCTTTAAATCAATCGAAGCAGAACGTTTCGTTAACAAGTCTAGTTCCTTCTTTTGATTCATAAAATCCTAAGTAAAACCTAAATTCTAAGAGAGCGGCTCATTAGGCACATAAAAATAATTTGAATAAAACATATTTAGGTAATACTTCAATTATATAAGCTGTAGCCAAGGCTCAAATAAGGCAGAAATGTATAGAATAAAATTCAGAACTTGTCAAAATAAAAGGATTTTTTCCACATATGTACCACAATCATTTTTTCACTATTCACTGTTCATTGCAAGAGCTGCTGGCAAAAATGTAGTAGAAATGCGTAGTATGCAGCTCAATATTAGCACAGCATTTTCGTTGAATTTAAGGTAGCTATAAAAATTTATACAGAAAGAATTTAATTTCAAATAATTTTCTGACAAAAATTAAAGAACAGACATACCTTATAGAAACACCAAGTCCAATCACGACAGAAAAAAACGTTTCAATTCAGTTTCGCATAATTACTTTCAATACACGAACACTCATAAAAAACTACGTATTAAGTCAAATTTATTTTTGAAGTTTGGGACTTCGAAAAACCGAGCCGCTGTAAGCTACGTTTAGTACCGTATAGCGACGTCCGGCAGGCACGGCGTTCGCCGCCGAATGGGTTTGCCGAATAGTCTACACCTGTTGTGCTCACAGTCTCTCTCTCACACAGATATAAAATCTTTACGCATATAGAGGGATATTGAAGCAAATTAAAGGGATGTTTGGAGTGTTACTCCTTTATAAGAAACTATTAGTAGATATTAAGTTATAAGTATAAGTTGAATCTCAATTTGTGTTCTTTTTTATGTCCAAAGCAGGCAAACAAGCAGGCGTGTCACGTGCTGGTATGTGATCACCGCCGTCCATGGACGTTAGTAGCACCAGACTGAGATGTTACTTACGCTTACTACGCTAACGTTACCTTCCTGGAAGGAAGTAATAGAACAACATACGCGGGGAAGAGAAAGAAACAAGGGAAGCAGTACACTGCTAAAGCAATTGGGACCAATAACGACAGCAACTGACCCCAGATACATCAACAACATACCACTTCAGGACGGGAGATAGAGGGAGAATAGATAGATATAATGGGGAAGAGGATACATGAAGGACGGGGAGAAAAATAGGGCAACTAGCTCTCAAACCCCCAGCCGGAATACGACGAATCATTTGGCAGCTGATTCAAGCAAGAGAGTGGTAGCCAGCCAGACGGGCTTCAGAAAAAGATAATATTCCATTCACGAAGCCCTACCACCGAGCACCTGACTTCTATACGCCTTTTACAACACCCTGGTAGTGCAGCATGGGATTGGGGTTTATATTCTAAGCCGCCCCAATACGGCTGAAAGTTCTTAAATATAAGTGGCTATTATGGTTATGTGAATAATTTTTTTTAGAAGATTACATTAACATTTATCATTTTCAACTCTTGTATTTCATTTTGCGAGTGTAAGAAATAACAGTGATAGAATTGTTTTAATAGTGCATGAGTTGGCAATGTTTTATTAAAAATTAAACTGCGTCACTTTCATTGACGTCATTCCAAACAAAATAACTCAAACGTGGGAATTAATATCGAATATTCAATACGCTATGAATACATTTGATATCAAGTACGTAGTCTATATTACAATAGTCAAATGGAACTAAATTAGGCCTTTGATATGAGTAGGTATTACAGGTTTTTAAATTGTTTGGGAGTATAAACATATCAATTAAAAACTTAACTTCAAATTACAATTAATATTTATAGCCGATTTTAATTGAATTGGATACTATTAATGAAACAGCGGATATAGAGGAATACCGTAATGTTGTAACTATAAACAGAACAATGTAACGCAAATTAATGGATGACCCTCCTATTTGTTTCCAATTTAAGCAATAAATTGAGACTGAGACTCATGTAATTCGTTGCTTTCGCACACTTCTTGTATTATCATTAACTTAAAATTACATATGTAATAGTTTCGTATTCCAATCATGATAATGGCGCTCCATTAGTGGTATTGATTTGCGAATACTGAATAATGTTATTTGAATTATAATATAAGCGTTTTATTGTTAAAATAAATAAGTGCCATATTTATACGTGCTTGGGGCCCAAGTCGGGACTGACAGTACTTGAATTATAACGTAATGATGGATATATGAGGATAAAAAGATTGGTTTTATATTGATATCAAAATCATAATTACATTACATTGCAATTAAACAGTGAAATTAAGAAAACAAATCTGGCGCCCAACTTGGGACTTAAATACATTTGCATTTTAGAAACTAAAATAATAACATAACGTATTATTGATAGATTACTAACGGTATGAAAATTATATTATCCATTCCATTTAAGTAATAAACAAACAAATGTCCATCAAAAATGATGTCTGGTATTACATTCCCTTTGAGTCATTTACATACTAAATGATTTTGCCCAACAAGTGTACATGTAAACTCTTTATCGGCAAATGTTAAAAGACATCCAGTTATTCTTGTCAACGCCATTTGCTACTTGTCCTTGCTCAAAATAGAACACGAATTATTTTAATATTAGGTTCCATTACAGTTGGTATGTAATATTCACGTTCATATACTTTTTGACAATTTAATTTAAAAAGAATGTCAGCTGTCTAATACGAAATCACATTTTTCCCCTATAATATGATTTATTTATTATTAGAACACGCGGCATGCATCGATCGTCGATGAACGGCAAAGTTAAACTATAACGGGCGTGGTTGGAAAATGAATGGGCGATCGCTAGTGGCAATAAATCATGAGCGTTTCCACGGTTTGGAAGGCTCTTAAAGTTCGTCCGTCGGGTAACAGCATACGATAAGCCTTGTAGCGCCTTCGAGTGCCATAAAAACTCTGACACTTGGACCAGCCTTGAAACAGTGGCCTATTAATTAATTTAAGCCAAAGCCAGCATTCTATCAATGTCTATGATTGTCGGAGGTACACGGGAAGGTCGAACTGTACGAGGCCAATATGGTAGTAGGCGTGATCGGCTTAGAAAACTTAATACTTTTAATAGAATTCTCGTATCTTGACGTACGCTGAAAATTTTATATCTTTCAATTTTTTATCAAAATGCACATTAATTGCCTAGATGTAACGGGTCTATATATTAAAAGACTGTTTGTTATCTCTAACTAAAAGAAGTAGACGCTTGAAATGTTTACAGAAACATTACTATAGATCCAATAATCTTAGAACTTATCTTCTATTTTATTGTCATTGTTTTTGACAATATTTCCAATAATTTTTGTATGTAGAAATTACGGACAGTTTTAAGACTAAGATGAATATTATCGTGACCACGTTAATTTTGACTATGTATGTTCTCTCGTCCCTTAACGTAACAGAGGTAGTCAAAAATCTCATGAACAATTAACCAACGACGCAAAAGATTATCGAGTCGCAAAAAGTATTCAAAATACCTTACGTGTTAAAAATATTAACCCATAACTTTCCCACTACTGGGCTTAAGTCTGCTCGGACAATGTGAAATGACAGTCCACGACGCTGGCCAAAGGTAGACTGGTAGACACATATCTTCGATAACTTTAAAGGGGAACAAGACTGCAGCTTTCTCTTTCTCTGCGATCTGCAGGTTTCCTTTCTGTGTTTTCCTTCACATCGCAGGTGATAATTAATTTTTAAAACACACAAAACTTTGATAATTGGACAAGGAGGCCACCAAGGAACTCCAGTCTGGAAGATCTAAGTTCTAAAGCTAAGGAATCACCTTCATCGTCATCACTGTGTTTAAGTTACTACGCACTGTCTTCAATTTACTGTACTCATATGACTATATACTATAATATAACGTTGAGTTTTCCTGTGGTCAGATTATTTAGTCTCAATCATTGTATATTGGGACTGTCTTTTTCTTCTCTTACGATGGCCTTTCTTAAAATGTACAGCCCATTGAAGTAAAAACGGCTTACCGAATACTAAACACGTACACACTTTATCTCCCGTATACTTACGTATGCTTCATGGACTCTAAAAGAAATATATATACATAATATAAAAAGAAGTACCGTCTTCTGTCTGTCTGGACGCGATACACTCAAAAACTATCAAACAGTTTTTAATACAGTTTTCAACAATAAAAGGAGTAAGTCTTTAGGAAGGTTTAGAAATATAATGTATTATGCTGTTAAGTAAATTTACAGAAATACGGCGATAGATGTTGAAGAGGTCTCGCCAACTGGGAGCTTTCCACGCGAACGTCGCGTAAATTAGCAAACATATAATTGAGTAATGTACAAGCAAATTAAAATCTATAAAATTGCTACAAAAAGGCTCGCGATAGCATATCTCTATCTCTTACTATTGACTTACAAATTACCACTTTTATGACAAAAATTTTAATTAAAAACATAAGATTACATTCAAAGCTATTTCGTTTAGTTCAATATTAATCCTTATCCAAAGGAATATGTTAGTTAGCTTAGGCATTTAATGCAGATTAAAGTTGCCGCTTACACTATATCAATTAGATGAATAGTTTCTGAGATATCGTCGTTAGAAGTTACTTAAGTACGCGGGCGAAACTGCGGCGGGTAAACTAGTATCAAATAAATATCTGCCCCAAATGGGAATCAAAGTTATATATTACTTATTTCATCATGAAACTAAAAGCTCCCCAAAGGAAGGTCAGCAAAATATGAGTTATCAATATTTCCTTTCAGTTATAATATTCGTGTAATACTGTTGACTTCAACCATTCCCTACTTACAATTTAATGTACAGTAAACATATTCCTCCTCATCACTGAGGAAACTTATATCATACTCCACCACACCGCTTTAACGCGAGCTGGTGGAAGAGTTAATGGCCAACCAAAGTGTCGGAAGATTTTTGGCATCTATCTAACGATAATGATACCCTCCGAAGCACGAAAGAGCGCATCAATTTTTGCCTCTAGCCATCACCCTACCGACCGTGCCCGCTTTTGCTTAAGTTTTTGTTCGCTTACAATCGAAAAAAGCTGGCCTAAGAACGCTGCTACGATAACAAGTAATAAAATTTCTGTGCGATATGTTCCTTATAACGCTACGTTTATTGGAGTGTTCAGATTTACTGAACAATGTTGTTCTAGAAGCACTAGTGGATAAGAAATGTGTTTGCAGCAGAGCAATAGCTCTTATGTATTACTTATAACCTAATTCAGCTTTGTAATTAAAATATGAACAGGCTACTACAAGCTTCAATATAAAAGAATATACTTCTATAATACATATGTACTTCTAAACTCAATATTATTGGAGATGTAAATTTGTTAATTAAATTTAATATATTACTTGAAAGCAAATATACATATGAAATTTAATAAATGAATGCGGTTAGGAATGAACGTTCACGTATATTTGTATATCAGCACGTATCCGAGACTTTTGTATTTGACTTCATTCATTTCATCGTAGGGATAAATATGTATTTTATCAAAATCATTTCGGTGGTTGTCAAGATGTCAACCAGAACGTGTCATGGCCTGACTTGTTGTTATGAGTTACAGCAAAATTAAAAGCTAAATAGAATTGAACCTACAGTGGCGGAGTTTCAAATCTATACTAACATTATAAAGCTAAAGACTGTTCGAACTGATATCAGGAAATACTAGTTTGAATAAAAAAAAATGCGTATTATATTATATTAATTAGTATAAAATATTAATTTGAACATAATCCCATATATCCAACTGTCTGATGCATATTCAAGAGTCCTATACAAGTACAAGTGTCCTATATATCATGTGACCCGTTGACGTCGTTAACCGTAAAATGTTAAAGTAAGTCGTCACACCACGTCGAGGGACCAAAACTAATTACTTCTCAGTACGAAAGCTTTGGTTTGACTACAGCTTCCTAACGACAAACTATGTATAATTTATAATCAGCTTCATTTAAAAGCTAGCGGACGACACTGGTTTCCCACGTGTATTTAATTATTAATTTGGTTACATACTAACAATACATATATAAAATATACACTTTCTTCGCATGTCTACATAGACATTAGAATTATAAACTTTGCCTATGCAGACATGTCAAGAAAGTTTATAGTTTATTATTTTTAACCATCTTCAAAAAAGAAGGATGTTCTCAATTCATCTAAAGTTTTATTTTCCAAGTATTACTCGACTACTCATAGACATAAAAACAAACAAAATATCAACATAAAATAGTGTCCTTATCTACGCCGTGAAGGTGACTAGGAGACAAGTCTTCAATAAGAAGGTTTATGAATATGTGCATAGAAATAGGAAAGTTTGAAAATAAATAGGTTTCGCTTCTCCTTCGCTATGCTAGACCTTCCTTAATTTGTAAAATCTGCAGCTGATTTAATGGTAACTATTACTTTGAGCAAGGATCTTGCACCATAGATTTATTATATGTATAACTAATAAGTTCGTATTGGTATAATCTCTTTAATTTAAAAAAAACTACTTCATATGCTTCCGATGAATAATACAATACAACGTAGTCGCAACCAATGAAATCTAGCTTTTGAATAAAAAAAGAATCATCAAAATTAGTGAAAATTAGTCATCAAAGTTACGAAATACGTATTACCTTTTAAATAAAAAAGAATTATGAAAATCGATTTTCTTAGTCAAAAGTTATGAGGTAAAAAAGAAAATAAAAATTAAAACGAAGAATAACTCCAAAATTGCTCGTCAGATGTCGCTTAAAAGAAAACTGGACCACATTGCAAGTGATAGATTTCATTAAAAAAAATATAAATATCGATCCACTCAGTAAAAGTTCTGAA
>DWJZ01007127.1:0-12387 GCA_018249125.1 Asbolis capucinus
TTTCAGTTCTCACAGCTACAAAGTCTTTGTTTTTAGTGTCACCAGTTATTTGTGGTTAGTGTTTACTGGCTTACCAATGTTTTTTAATTACTAAAGACGTACAACTTTATTTTTAGTAATATTATAAAGACAGATTTGATTATTTGTTTATTTGAAGAGAATAATGATAAGAATTTCTCGAGATTTAAAGTCATTCCAAAAATAAATACTACATACATAGGTATATTGAGAGGCATTTTAGTACAAATTTTTAGCCCCCTTTTCTATACATGCATATTATAGCATGAAATTAAAGAAACGCTGAATTTTTATTGAAGGTATTACATTGAGGATATGTAAATTTCAAATTCAAGGTAAATACATACGCATATCACCCAGGAGTTTGTATGAAAAATTTAAAAATATTCACATTATTTTGCTTTTTTATCTTTTCATTACAAAATATCATAAAACTGAGAAATACGTATTTCATTAATTTAATTAAGGCATGTTTGTTGCAAATTTCAAGCGAATCGGTTGATATTTAAGAAAATTCCCATACATAATTTCTTCTCCCATTCCAAGGAAACCCGGGTATCATTTGATATAAAATGTATCCTTAATATTAATCGGGGATATAAGTAATAACTTTACAAAGTTTAATCGATATCTGTCCGGGGGTTTTCTCGTGATGCGCATTCAGACAGACAGACAATAATTTCAAAAAATATATTTGCGTGCTCATCTCGATATTAGAGTGCTCCCTCATCAAAATTTAAAAAAAAAATTCAATGTATGAGAGTATTGCAGATTGTGTTTGAGTACAAAATAAAAATAGTAAGTGAGGCCTCCTGGATAAAAGTAACACGGAAAAATATTCTTAATCGTTATCAAATCATACCAGAATATTAACGACACTTAACAACCAAGTATCTCAAGAGTATTAAGTGTGACGCCTCATTACCGCACACTAACGACTCAGATGTTTGCAACATTGAGGAGTTGAACTCGCTGGAAGAGCAAACTTGCGTCGCACTCCGCGGCACTCGCGCGCCGCCGCGCTCACACTTCACGGCCCTCGACGAGTTCATTAACAGTTGCCAACCTACAACTTTTCACTTAATTCTTTTATACCGAGAACATCAGTCTTGATTTATTAATTTTCTTGGGTCATTAAGACGCCCTGTAGGCCTGTGGCTTGTTGGTAGTGATGTTTGGAAAAAGATGAACGTTATCCAATCCCCGACCGAGGCAACCTGTATGTAATGCGGAAACGAATATGTAAGGTAAACCGGGAACACTTTAGTAAATCGTCATGCGAATTTTCTTAAAGTATATGTAAGTCAATCGTATCTCACTTTTATTATTATAACAAGCTTTTATTCAACTTGCAGTGTATGTGTGTGTAGGTTAGTATATTTGTTTGTTGCGGGTCAAATCTTGCAAGCTTAATTAGACCTACTTCCTTTTACACTACGGAGCGGAAATATTGCATAAGCCTTTCGTCCTGATAATGAATTTTTTGATAAATATGACCTGATACTGCGTTCAGGATTGGCTCCAAACAAGGGAACTTCTAAACGGTTAAAAATAATATGTGTGTCATAATTTGTGAGTTTCATTGTATTAGGGATCTATAATTAAAGCTTGTGTTTATGAATATTTGTATAGCCTTTTTTTTTATTTACTTATACCCTACACTGTCCCTACCATTAGACCTGGTTAGTTCACAGCCTCCAGTATACCCGACTTAAGACGTGTAACAAACTTACCGCGACTTATAGAGCCTCTTTACACAACTTGCGGGTAAGTCCTTAACTTTGGGCTTATCCGGCCTTTATAATCTGCTTTGTTAGTTCAACTTTTACTTTAATCATTTTTGGATTACCCCGTCGGCGATACAGCTGCAGAGTTCGCAACCGGTAGCTACTCTAGAACTGTACTAGTGTCTCATGGTTTTGGTCGAACAGTGATAGCCTGGTTATATTATTGGTCCCTTGAGTGAAAGGGCCGTTGTTCAAATTCTGCACGCACCTCTTATTTTTAAAGTTATGTGCGTATTAATTATAACTTATTTCTATGAATACAAACATGTTGAGGGAACCTGCACGCCTGAACGTTCCCGGTAAAGTTCTTGAAGATGTGTGAAGTCTGCCAGTTCGCATTTGGCCAACCGTGACCAAGCTCAACTGTAGAACAGTGCGTTGCTCTTCAATTCGCTCCTCCAGTGTGAATTGGCGAGAGGTCTCTACTCGGAGTAGCAGAGCATTCATTGGCATCATTGCAACTCGTAACTGTCCCAATACAGGGCTCGAGTCTACTTCCACTATTTGATGGGTACAGACCATAGTACACCACACTGGCCAAGTTAATCTTGGATAAACACAGTGGCATAAATTGTGAACATCTGTGACTTTAAAATATCATTCTCATGAAATAACTGAAAATAGGATTTTTTTGGGTACAGTTCGCTGTGGCATAATATACGTTAATACAATATTCATTCAAAACAAAGTATAAATCTAATATACTAAACGAATTACAGAAACTGCAAATTGTGTGTCATCCCGCGGGAAACAAGTCGTTTTCCGGGATGAGAATAAATAGGACAGACCTTTGCTTATAATCTCTGTACTTGGCAACAGCTTACATAGTATTTAAATTAGTATACTGGCTTACCCGAACCTCACTACGATAAGACAAGTCACTGTTTGTACTCCTAATAATAAAACTAAACAGAAATCTTAAAAATGGTAATTAAGTATAAATAATTTAAAAAAATATTAATTTACTATGTAATATTTTTACTATGTTATATTAACATAAGCTATTTATAAATTTCCTCAGGTACAAAACATGAAACATCAAAGAGAAAAGGTTCTGAACACCGGCGAACGTAATTAGTAGTGACGTAGCTCGTCAGTACTAATATTAGCAATAAAACAAGATTGGATTGCGTCCATCAAGGAACGTTACGCACAAGTGGCAGTAGTAGCGGGGACCGAACTACTTCCGTCCTATTGGAACATATTTACGAGTACAAGGATAATATTCCTCCCTCACTACTCGTGTGTGAGACGCACTTTATGTAGATAAAATTATCTGTATTAAAACATTTTAAATGCTGACGGGTACTCACGATTGTTTATTATCATACCGATATTTCGAACTAGTTTTGTGAGTACGCACAATGTGTAGATAAATAATCTATACTAAAACATTTTAAATGCCAACGGGTACTCACGATTGTTTATTATCATACCGATATTTTGAACTAGTTGTGTGAGTACGCACAATGTGTAGATAAATGATCTATACTAAAACATTTTAAATGCCAACGGGTACTCACGATTGTTTATTATCATACTATCGAGCTAGTTGTATAAGTAGTGATTACTCATCACGACAATGCCGTGAAATTTTAGTATCCGCAACGATTTTAGTTTAAAAACATATATTATCGATATAAATTTATATATGTGTATACATACATACATATGTCGAAAAAACGACATAATCGATGAAAATTAAAGGGGTTTTTGGGTCTAATAATAGATTGATCGTGGTCTCATACTCGTGGTGATGCGTTGTAGTGTATTTTTGGTATAAAATTCTATTATTTATATTTATTTATGTTTTTTTACGACGACCTTCCATACTAACTTTCATAATATTTCAACTCCTTGAAGCCTCTTTCATTATCAAAATAGCTTGTGTTCTTTCTCGTGTAGCAAGCTGGAATATGTTACCCGCGCCAGTGTTCCCGTTCGATTACAATGTAAATGGCTAGAAATCAAAAGCGAAGTGGCTTTTACTGAATTAGTGCGGTTTACCACCCAGACCACAACGCTGCATACCATCAAGCGGTACTGTGGTCAAACACTAACTTATTGAATATAAAAAAAGCAAACCGACAGACAGACATAGTTACTTTTTCATTTATATTAATAATAAGAATACTATAGACGTACAAAAAACCGATCTACGATTCAAAATAACCTTCCTTATTAACATAATTGAGGTATAGAAGATATATTCATAAATTCATTGGGTGATTCGCAGTTCAAATCAAGATATACAATATCAGTATCATGAAGCCATAACCGGGTAATGTCTCCGAGTCCGAGGATCGAATGCTAATGGCCGAGACGTCCGTTTCATTCGCATCGTGCTCTCGACTCCCATATTACCATCACACAATTCGAACGTTTTTTGAGCGGTACAACTGCTGTTATGCTTGGGTGACATTGCTTGATATGAATTTCTGCGTTCCATTGTATTTTAGGACTAGGTTCAAAAGAAAATGATTAGTTATTTTTAAAGTTTCTGTACAACTAGGGCCCGTCTGCGTCTTTGCCCGCGGTATGTTAAGGATAGTTTTATTTTTCCGAACTTCTCACCAAATATCATCATATTCCAAACAAAACCTTAACCAATTATACACTAAAACCTTCCTCAGTAATCGCTCTATCGATTGGTGAAAACTGCATAAAAATCCCTTCAGTATATTTTGAGTTCATCGCGAACAGACAAACAGACGCGAGGAGACTTTATTGTCCTTTTATCATATACTCGTAAGTGCCTGTCACGACCTGGATCTAAGCCGAGACCTCTAGCTGTGCAGGTTAGATCACTATGAACTGATGTACCAAACCATTCAATTAAGTTTTTTTATTAACTTGCAATTAAAAACAAAATAGTAATAAATAAAATACTTGACACTCGTTTTAATTCATAGAGATTTCGCTACGAAATAGTTATTTTAAAAGTTTGAATGACCTTGAATTGTGTATTTCAGAATAGTGTCGATATCTGAAACTTCTTTAAATGAACACGGCAATTATAAAGGTAGGTCGCGGTGGCTAACTGTAAGCTTGAACAGTGAAAGGCCCGCCAGACTAGAAAGCCTAACCTGCTATTATCAGCTTTCATCTCGATGTAGTTCAACGGCGAGTTCATGAACTACCTCCCAGAGACACTGAACCACAGTTATCAGTCCTTTGAAACTATCTTGAGTTTTTCTACTTTTTTAACAAAAGGCAGAGTTCAGTAACCTTATATTTTTTAATAAGAAACTAGCTGGTTCAGTACATTTCAGCCACCGAAACTTAGCTCTAAAAACGTTTACTTTTTGTGGTGAAAATTTTAAAACGAATCCTCTCGAATATTTTATGCTTCCAGATCTTGTACTAAAATATTTTTTACTAAATACTTTGTAGTATATACAATAAATAAATTGTACTTTGTACTAAAATACCTCTTAGTATGTGAAGTGTTTATTTTTGGAATGACTTTAAATCTCGAGCAATCTATATCGATCGAGCGATCAAAACTCTTTAAATCATTTAGGACACTTTTTATCCCTAATTATACCGGGGTTCCCTTGGGATACGATGAAATTAGTATTGAATTTTTTGGTACACTGGTAACACAAAAAAGAATTTATGTGTGTAAGCAAAGCGCTGAGTACAGCTAGTCTAGACTGGATTAGACTTTGATGGTACATTTTGGGACAGTTGTAGGTACGAATTTGTTAAATGGAATTAGGACAATCCGTGTACGTTATACCTACCGCGAGATTTCGAGCGGCTGTGGTCACGGGGGTCGACCACATAACATAGTTTGTATTATTATGTAAGGGAACGAGTGTCATAATATAACCCTTGCTAATATTCCTTACTAATATTATAAATGCGAAAGTAACATTGTTTGTCTACGATTTTGTTACCTTTTCCTCCATATAGCTACTACTGAACAGATTTTGATCAAGCTTGTTACTGAGGTAGAATACAACTTCAGGAACAACATAGGCTGCTTTTTTGGAGAAAAAAAGAAAAGGGGGGTGAGTGGAGGGGGTGGTAGGCGGAGGCGAATACGAGAACTGAGGAGAGGGGTTGAATAGGGAGGCAACAAGGAGGGTGTATGTAGGAACTAATTCGTGGGAAAAGGTAGTCTCTAATATGAAGGAAGTTCCACATGATTGCTAGAACAGTACCGTGTTACGGCTTATCGTGAGTACGCGTAACATAGCGTAAAGTATAAAGTTCTTATAACTGAGTTCATAAGTGTCACTAATGAGCTGCAAGGCAGCCTACACGTCGCGGCGGCGGGCGCCCGGGCTCCCGGCCGATACGGCGAACACTTCATCCGATTATTTCCTCTAAGCCTTCGACAAAAACTAAAGATTAAATCTTGATCAAACAGAATTTCGAGCACGTTCCAATCTGCAAATGTTTATCGAACCGTGAAGCGCTTTTATCGCTTACACTGGTTTAAAGCGGAGAATATTTTGCTGAGGGATCTGGTCGCGGCCCTCGCAGCGACGCCGTCGCTCTTAGCATAATGGACGCTGTCACTAAACGGAATGCGACTAATTGCACTGGAGGCTGTCACTGCCGCTTACATTCTGCTTCTTTTCGTTATCATTTCATCTGCTTTGACGTTTTAAACTTTATCACCGCCGCATACAAGCCAGAATTAGACGGAGCGCTATTCTTTTATTTGCTCAGCGGGAGCTTCATCCGACGACGATTTTAATGGAATTGAACTGCATTTCGTATGAATACTTCAGAATGAATAAGATATTTTAGTAGGTGATGTTTTAATTATGGAAATATCTTTTATAACATCGCAGTTATTGTTATTTGTAATATTCCTGACGGGAATTTTCACGATGGTGAACACAAATGCTAGCACGTATGACTAGTTCGGATTTTAATCGCGATGTTTTTAATCTCGAATAATCGTAATGTTTTTGATCTAACATAGCGTCCTAAAGAAAATATATAGGTAACGGTGAATGAATTATTTCGGCCCTCTCATCGTATTCATGACAAAAACCTCCAAGTCCTATTACCTTAGGTAATTGGCTTTATCAGGACAACAATAACCACAATCGAGGCACCTGAGCGCCCGCTTTTCTTATCTCATTGTATTATTTTCGTAATGACACACTTAACTTAGCTTCACAGGGGATAAAACAAGGTAATTCCAGCACCTTCCAAGGGATAAAGGCCTGAAGTCTTGACACGCGTGAAACCAGATCTGAAACGCCTTGTCTATGTTGCACTTAAAATGCGGGTAAGAAACGCATAACATCTTCCGTTGTATGAAGAGCAAAACTTCAAATTAAATTCGTGTAGGAAAGAAATAAGGTTGTGATTAAAATGGATTACCAATCTTAATACCAGACTTCTTAGACCTAGTACCATTCAACAAGAAATAATATTTCATCTTTTCTTAAATGCCAGAGTTTTATGTGTCCTGTATAGATAAATAATTTCTAATTTACATAAACGACCTCATTAAAATTATAGGCGAACCATGCGTTTTGGTCGCTGACGATATCTCAATACTAAATATACTGAACACAATTCATGTATACACTTCGCGAGGTTAAAAACAACTATTGCTGTGCCTTACAGGGTCCATGTTATTTACTACTATGACATAAGAAAAATTGTAAGAACCATTCAAACGTATACATGGATGGCAATAAAGTGAAGTGAAATTAAAAGAATATGTTATAGTATGACCAGACAAAAAGCATCTTGTGCAGCAGGAATAGAAAGAATAGAAGTACTTTAATCATGTTAAAAGTTATATATATGTATGTTTTGTTATTATGTATAACACAAGCAATTTCAGTAATGAAACATTAATAACCAAATCAAAGTTTAACTCGAATCCCTTTGCCGTCAGTTGCCAGTGGATTTAATTACAGGAGCGGAGCCACCGGCACAATATTGTGGTCGGCGGCCGCGGATGACTCATTTAGTTTCGAAACTCCAATTGTATTTCCATTCCTGTGTCGGCTGTGACATGTGATTCTCTGTTTCCAAATGTCGTGTACAGCGGCTTACGTTTATGGTAATTATGACGAAATTCAATTTCTCGGTATCATTGTACAAAGAGTAATTAAAAAATGAGGCACAGGTTCTTGATGTGATTCTTTAAAGATCTGCTTCAGGCTGGATGTCCCCCTCGGAAAACAGGAGATTCTTGAGCGCCTCATCGACCTGTGATCCAACCTTCGAGATGGACTAATGTCCTTACCACAACAGCATTATTTTCCTTGTTTTTCCAAGATCCACTATGTATTTTATTATTTACGATATACGATCAGCAGCGCAACCGTTTCCAACGGACAATGTTGGAATAAAAGCTGTACTTTTTTGGAAAATTGGGACAAAGCCAACATTTAAAATCCACTTAACTTGTACAAACGCACGAGATTAAGTACCTGCTAAATTGATATTTTATTGTGCACAGTACATGGCTCATCGGGTTGTTTCATGTTAACCTGTTTTTATAACTGCACACATGCTCCAAACTGCATACCAGCGATACCGGCACGAAGGACCAGCACGTGTCTAGAATTTAATATAAAAAATTACGTGTATAAAAGGTGACAAAGAGGTGCACACACCACCTCAACTCTCCATTTAACCGCTTTTATTGAAAATTCCTTTTCGTGTGCAATAACTGGAACTTTTCTACAATGTTAGCAACATTCTGGTTGTTTTTGGGAAAATGTAAACTTCATCTCAAGGTTCAAATATGTATAATAAACATAAATAGGTACAAAATTACAATTAGGACTATCTCGTCTCACATAATTACCAGGAAAACGAAAATCCCAACAATTCCCACTCCGTATATCACTTGAATTCATTACATAATTTCCGCTCGCGTAAAATATTAATTTCGGGTCAGCTAATGGCGTGTCGTTTCTCACATCCTTTCACGGTAATAACCAGCTCATTAATGTTACACATGATTATAAGGACCCGAACACCCAGAGGAACTTCCAGCCAAATCCTTCACTCGCATACACCCCCACAGTGCGCCATCGCACCGGATTAATAAAGACCCCGCGATGGCGTACTTACGCTCGGTTAATAGCCCTTCCTGGTGAACCCTGTGGAACGATAAACAACGATTTTACTATTGTTTAAATGACGGGTCGGCAACCTTTCTTAATATGAGGGCCACAAATGTTATAAGGATATTGGTGGTGCGCGTCATATTCATATATCGTTGTCAGAAGGATGACAAAAAAAGTCCAATTTGCGTCGTGTAATTGGGGTCGGTGTGGACCGCACTGGCCGATCTACCCCAGGTTGCCGACCCTGGGTTGGAGCTATAAGTACTTGACTGAAGTTAATAAACCCATCTCAAGATAAGCGCAATTATTTGTTAAGAGTCGATATTGCGAAGACGGCTTCAATCAATTTATGGTAAAATGAATTCTTGGGATTGCGATTGTAGACTGAATTCTGTTTATTATGGAAATAGCCGACCGACCGAGTGGCTTGTCGTCGCCAATATATTTCTGAAACTGGGTGTGCCTATATGTTTTTAAACTAAACTGATCGTGGACTGTGAGAATTATGCCATCTTACAGATACTTTCGATATAGGTACTCACGATATATGTACTCACAATATAGGTGCACACGATATAGGTACTCACGACATAGGTACTCACGATATAGGTACTCACGATATAGGTATTACGATATAGGTGCTCACGATATAGGTACTCATGATATAGGTACTCATGATATAGGTGCACACAATATAGGTGCTCATGATATAGGTACTCACGATATAGGTACTCACGATATATGTAGGTACTCATGATGTGTTTTTCGCGCTGATATTTCTACAGTTGCAGGGATGAACTGTCTAAACACCATGTTGGTAGATCTGACTTTCAAACTCCCAGTTAGAAGATGACGAGTCGTGTAGTGACTAACTCAAATAAGAAGAAGAACCGATAATTAGTCGCCAGGCAGGCGAATAAAACCAGTTATAATAATGAATAATTTACGTTATCGTTTTAAAAATGTTAATTTCAAACATAACATTGGTACCCATAATTATCCCACTGCTGGGCTCGGGTTTTCCTTCACACTCCACATGTGAGTGCAGGCCACAGTCCACTGCACTGGCCAGTTGGTAAACTACACACGTCTCGAGATCTTTATGGGACACTCTTAGGGGTCAAGGTTACCTCACGATGTTTTTGTTTGCCGAAATGATAATTAACTTGCAAAACACATACATATAACATTAAAAATTAGAGGTACTGCAGGGTTTGAACCCAAGACCTCCCGTAAGACACCAACGTTCAACCCCTTGGACTATGACTGCTCAATAATAAACATATCTGGACACCAGTGTCTCTTTTAAGCAAAAACAATATGACAAAGATCTCGTAGAAGCCTTTGAAAAATTATAAAAATCTGTCTTTTAAAATACGTTTCATCAATCGAACCGTCCCTAACAAACTCATTTTTAAAACGCCACTGATATCTGAATATTGATTGTTCCAGAGTTAAATCATTCCCAGATAACACATTGGCCATCGTGCCCCGAAAATCAATACGACTAACAAGTTGTTCAAAGTTAATCAAACTTTGAACTCGATAACAGGATTCGAGCGGCAAGGGGGGATGGCGAGCGGGTAGGGCGGGGGTTCCTCTGAATCATTGAAATTTAGTTTAGCGCTTATCGGCGCATTTGAAGCGGAGTTGAGGCGGTGTAGTTGTCGCGAGTGCCCTCGTCGTGTCCACTTCCGGTTACGTCACTAGCAGTTCAACTATGCTACTGTTTCAATAGAACTAACATAATTATCTAATAAACTATCTGGACAGGTCGAAGCGAGCTCTCACTGCTCCAGAAAACTATCAGTTAGGTCGCTGTCACATTTTATTGTACGAGTACAAGTTATATTCATATGTATCTATATATTTTTGTAGCCATTTGGGACGACCAAGAATACACTGACGTAAGATGAGGTAGAAATGTACAGATTGAATTATATTATGTTATGTTTAATGAAAATTAATTACAATGTGTTGCAATTTTTATTATTTCAATATTAATTTTGACTAGTTATCAGCCACCACAAAGTGCCTCAACTTCTCGTTCTGTTCTCTGTATATCATTAGCGAGTTTGAGCCTATTTTTCGGACTTTTACTGCTATTTAAATCAAAACCATTTTATAGATAAAAATTTAACAAAGACGTCAGCCACACCTGAAGAGTCCTGTCGCCGCGAGTGCCCTCAGAGACATCTTGAGAAGCCGCGTGATCGTGTCACCTTGACGGAACATTTATATTCTTCTCCGATTTAGTTTGACTGTCAAGCTGGGCTCCGGTGGAGAATACATACCATAGTCCCCGTTGGCGATATCCAGATTAGTAGATTTCACACATGTTTAAGAAATGTATGGGGAACCAGGGGAACTGTCAGCAGTGCAGGTCTCCTCAAGATGTTCTCCATCAAGCAAGAAAGTGTAAAGTAGTGTTTTGTCTATGACAAGAGTCTAGCTAGGATTCGAATTGAATCCTCCCGTTCGGGAGCCCAACGTCCTAACTTCTGGGGTTCCACTGCCTGTATTTCATTATCTATCGACTCCACTTGGTTGTTTTCATAAAAACAGGTGTATCCCATCTCCTCTTTACGGTTCCTGGTACTTTCCGGTCTCCTGAAGTTGATCACGTCAAATCTTGCACATGTTGCAGAACGGACAGTAGATAATGATATCCCTGGCCAACTGCATACTCGACTCCTGCGAGATGATGACGTCAAGATTAATTTTAAAAGTGAATATTCAATATTCATCAATTCTTATTCACGGTGAGAGCGACCGGGAAGAGTCCTCGAGGAATTCTTTTGTTAAAGAGAGTGGCGAGCGGCGTTCACTTCAAATTTGAACCATGTCTCTTGAGATATAGCGCGGCCATGGGAAATTAATTGGGTGACGATAATTGCGACCGCTTTTGTAAATAGACTGATTGTTTTATCCAACCGCTAAACGGTCAATTAGGTCGGATTTGAAGGTCGACGACCTCGCCTCGGGAATTAGAGCTATTGGCTTAAATGTTAATTATTGGCCGCTAAACATTAAAATGGCGGCTGGCTGCGCGCGGTGGAGTGGTTTCCGAATTAGCGTTATAAATGAAACGCGTTAATATTACCGTCCAAACTCGCCGTCCCCACAAAACAAGCGAGATCAGAGAATTACAACATTTTATTGCGTACTAAAAAACGTCAAAAATTTGGCTTTACAACATATCGTTCAATAAGCAGTTTTCATAATCATTTTTATCGTTTCTGTAAACTTTTCATATTTATTTATTGCATTGCATTCGTTCAATGGTTATAGGTACCTGAGTTTCAAATTTATAATTAACATTAACTTTGACAGGCCGGTTGGTCTCGTGGTTAGTGAACCTGACTGCTACACCGGAGGTCGTGGGTTCGATTCCCACGCAGGTCAAACTTTTCTGTGATGAGCAGGAACGTTTGTTCTGTGTTACTGGGTGTGCAATAGAAATATCTATTTAAGTATGTATTTAAAAGTATATATGTATGTTTATCAGTTGTCTGATCACC
>DWJZ01007128.1:0-12386 GCA_018249125.1 Asbolis capucinus
TCACACACGGCCATCTGACCCCAAACTAAGCGTTTGCTTGTACTATGGTGATCAGACAACTGATAAACATACATATATACTTTTAAATACATACTTAAATATATATTTCTGTTACACACAAATATGTCAAATACATATCTGATCTGGTCGCGAGTTTAATCCGGCCGCCCTATTGGCTAAAATTTGCACACAGCAGATCAGCGAGCAGGCAGCAAACGATCAGCATGTGTACGTGATCGCTTGCTCAACGGTCGTTGATTAATACGTTGTACTTTTTGGCATTATCGTAGCGCCATCCGTTTCCAAGTTACGTAAAAGACCCACGGGATCTCTTGCTCTGCACACAAGGTCGAACAGTACTTGTTTTGGTTTCGTGTGTTCTTGTTTTAACTGCGATTTTATCTATTTCGTACCAGGCACATTGGTTTCAAAGATAATCCGAGGGTTTGATGAGAATGTCTAGATGTTCTAAATTTACCGTCTCAACGACTTGCGCTATGATTCCATTGGTTTTTTTAACCGACTTAAGTAGGTTCTGAAGTTGAATGTATTTTTTGTGTGTTTGTCACTTCATAACATTTTACTTTTCGAAAACTCGTGCTTGTGGTCCTGCATCTGACGAGTAGTTTATGAGTTATCATTTAAAAGGGTTTCTTGGTTGACTTCTAGATTTTTTTAAGTTATAAGTAAGCACACGAGCAGACAGGTCACCTGATGGTCAGTGATCATCGCCATCCACGGACCAGCAACAGAACTGAGGTTCCTAATGCGTTGCCTGCCAGGAAGGTTCCTAATACATTGCCTACCAGGAAAGAAGTAATAGAACCGTATACGCACGTTGATAATATCCTCATTTTATTTTGTCAATGTTATTTGAAGACATTGTTGGACACATGATATGCTAATATTTTTTACCTATGTAAAACATTTATAATTAATTATCTGTGCTTTACAATTGTCTATGACAAATCTGTAATCTTTTCTTTTCAAATTAAACTCCGTTCCGAATGCATGGCTTGATTTTATTTCAGACAATAAAACGCTTCTTTTTCAGATATTTTTTAATTTTATGTTGCCATATAGAATAAATGTATTATTGTTAATAATTATTAATAATATTTGCCCTCTAATAATATCGGACACTGACGTCATCTGTATGTTTGTTGCAGGTGAGTCGCATGCTCGCTCGCCGCGCCCTGTAAGTTGTCATCCACTTCACTAACTGCGTAGCTGCTTCTACGCTTGAAATGACACAAATATAAGGTTGATATGACTAATGTTTTGGTAGAAAGAACAGACTTGGATGCGGGTCTGGTTGTAGACGTTGCTTTACTCGGGGATTTTTAAGCTCAGGTGACCAATTTAGACCCAGGGCAAGATATATCTTTCAGGATGCGTATCACTATGTAGATGTATTTTTTCGACAACTGAAGGTGCATTACCCTGATTCCGGGAGCATCTCCTTGCCTGGATGCCCCTCGGTACGCCCATGCTTGAGTGTGAATGAGCGCAGTTCCATAGGTCGCAGGATCGGCATCGCCCATATCCTTAGGCCGTGGTAACTTCCCTTCAGGTTATAAAAAAGTAGGCTTTGTTTCTATCATTCACAAACGTGCTGTTAGTTTAGGTTATGGCCGCTACGGCCACGGCTACGGCTCTGGCCGGCTACCTGTATGCAATTAAACTGCACTGGATTTTTGTAGTATCTCCTCGATATTGCATACAAGACTCGGGGACTCACTAAGCTCTTAGTGGAGACCCTAGCTGGATCTCTGATACGTTAGGTATCTTAAAATGGGTAATTTTAAATATAGTTCTGCCATTAATATATTTTGTTCATTATAATCTTAGAAAAATATTTTGTTCACGGCAGACGGTTCTATGGAAAATAAACTTCAGTGAACATTAAAATTTTAACCACTACCCGGGCAAATGAACTAAACCAGGCATGAGTAACCCGCGGTCCACGGGTCGCATGTAGCCCTTCGACTATTAAAAAAATCTATAAATCTATTATTATATCAATAATTATAAAAAATGGGTCAACTTACCACACCTAAAAGTTACTTTACTCGCGGATTGTTTGTGACCGACGAATTTTAACATGTATTTAAACGTTTCGCGTAAACGAGATTTGTTTGTTAAAGAAATAGTAATTTTATCAAATAAAGTTTCGAAATTTTTCATAACATAATTTTTCTTGTGCGAACCGCGAATGCGAATTTAAATCTAAAGCAGCTCTTTAATCAAAAAGTTTGCTCACCCTTGAACTAATCACTAACATATACGGTGTCAAAGGGAAAACATTTCAGAACTTCGATCAAAGTCTAGTACTTATGCAAAATAATTAAACCAGCAAAAAAAAAATAGATCTACTACAAATAAAAAAATTAACCGACTCTCAGACCATTACTTCTCCTTCTAAACACAATCACGGATGCTGTAAGGTCAACGGCAGGGCAACGTAAAATTTCCGCCGTGATCCTTTTAATGTCCGTCACACACGTCAATATTATACCATTGTAGAGGAGCTAAAAATAAAAACTGACCGTGTCGTCAGCGACATATTCGTGTGGAAAATTCTGTACAGCGAGCCGCTAATTGTTTGGGTATATGGTGCGATGGAATTGTTTGATATTGTTGTATTGGTTCACTGGTCGATGCTGTTTATTTTGATTGCGCGCTCTCCACTAACTCTATCTCTCTCTCTCCAGCCATACTTTCTCGAAATACCTCCTCCTACCTTCGTACCTTCCTTGTACATTCGTACCTTTCTCGTACCTTCATATCTTCCTCGTATCTACGTAGCTTTCTCATGCCTACGTACCTTCCTCGTGCTTTCGTATCTTTCTCATGCCTTCGTACCTTCCTCGTGCCTTCCTCGTACCTTCCTCGTACCTTCCTCGTGCCTTCCTCGTACCTTTGTACCTTCCTCGTACTCGTATGTTTCCTCATCTCTCCGTTTCGTTCTGTCTCTTTCATATTTAACTGTTCATCTGTGCTTCTCTCTCCGCACACACTTCCCCCTAGCCTCCCTCCCCATTTATATCTTTCCGTCTCACCCCCTGTATGCCTCCCTCTTTTTCTAACAGGGATGTTGTAGATATACAATTTTGAACCCTATGTTTATAGCCAGAAGGGCAGAAAAACGCAGATAGGTCACGGAATGGTTTGTTATCGTCGTCTATGAATACTGGGAAAACTAGGGGGATCGCCAATAAAACCTGGTCCTGAAGGAGAGTTCTTTTAGCATCATATTTGGAAATTGGTATCGCATGTCGAAAATACCTCAGAAGCTCATTCTATAATTGCAAGAAAACGGATACGGATATATGAATAATATTATACCGGTTACAGAGACGGTAACGGATATAACGGTAAAGTTTTGAATTATCTGTTAATTGCCGATAGTTTCAATTCAGTAACAATATTAGATTTTACAGAAATTATCTAAGATAAATGTAGCCGAAAAGTACACTTCATCCCTATCCGAAATTATTCGAAACATTCACATCAGATTCGATTATAACGTATAGATTTTTTTTTCGGATATCCGATAGTTGAGAGCACGGTTACGGTGCTCAGTAACATGAATCCTCTGTACTTTACACACAACTCGTATCATTTATTACTGACTTCAAAAAAGGAGGTGTGTGTTTGTGTGTATTTGTTTTTTATGTACGTTAGCTCAGATCTTTTTACTGAGTGAACTTTATATTGGGTTCACCGGTTTTGATAAAATTTTTTATTCAAAAAATAGTACTTGCCACACACTGCCATGTAATTTTGAGCGACATCTGACGAGTGGTTTTTAAGTTATTAGCATTTATCTTTTTTTTCTTTATATTCGTTATTAACTTTACATTGGGTATTACGATTTTTATAATTTTTTTTTGTTCAAAAGCTAATACTTGTCGCATAATTGCATGTAATTTTGAGCGACATCTGACGGTTACTATTTGAGTTATCTTTAATAATGCGTATTTAACTGGTTGCGACTGAGTTGAGAATGATAGTTTCATTTTATTATATCATCGGAGGTATTTGAAGTCGGTTTTTTATGATAAAAATAATGATTATTTGCTCATTAATGAAATAACACAACTCGATTAAAACAAAGCCGAATACGATGTATTCGGATACCGGATCTTATATTGGTTTAATGATTCGCTTAAAACTTACTTAACTCTTAGACACGCCGTTAAATATTGAAGGTGTGCTGGATTTCTTATACAAGACGACGTCATCGAACATTACACAGATGTTTTACGAGCCCACAGACTACTCACAAATTGTCATGTGTCGAAGCCTTAGACCGTCTGTGTTAGTACATATTCATCATGTAAGAAGTAAAGAGTTCTGCGATGTTCGTGTGATATGATTTTCCATAGGTCCTATGTTCCATAGAAAATCATTGTATTGATACTGTTATACATGGGAGAGTTTGTAATTTGTTTAATGTTTGTTACACCTTCACGCAAAAAGTACTGAACGGATTTGGATGAAATTTGGTACAGATATAGATTATGGTCTGGAATAACACAGAGACTACTTTTTATCAACATAATACGGAGGCAAAGCCGCGGGTGGAAGACTTGTGTTATTATAAATGCGAAAGTATGTAAAGATGGGTGGTTGTTGGTTCTTTCAGGCAAAAACTGCTGCACCGATCTGAATGAAATTTGTTGTAGGTATAAATTATTGCCTGGAATATCAAATATGCTAGTTTTTATCAACATAGTGAGGGCGAAACCGCGAGCGGCTAATCAATCGACTAATCGTGAGAACCCGCATAATGCATTGTCATTATAATTATGCAAATTTTAACGACGATTAAAATTATAAGATTATAAATGTCGTCAGCGGTGATAGCCTAGTGGTTAAGAATTCGGCCTCCTACTCGGGGGGTCCGGGTTCGAATCCCAGGGCGCGTACTTCTGACTTTTCGGAGTTATGTGCGTTTCAAGCAATTAAATGTCACTCGCTATAACGGTGAAGGATAACATCGTGAGGAAACCTGCATGCCGAGGAAATTGCAAACTTGGAGGTGTGTGAAGTCTACAAATCCGCACTTGGCTAGCGTGGTGGACTATGGCCTTAACCGGCTCATCTCAAGAGTCCCGTGCTCAGTAGACCTAGATGGGCTGAGATGATGAGGTACAGTAAGACGTAATAAGGTAATACGATGACTCGATGACATTCAACAATAAATACAAACTGTGTAAACAGTCGATGAAGACAGCTAATAACAAAAGGTCGTCCACGTGACCGTCATCGTATCCTATCAGCATCAATCAACAATTACTTTTAGCTCGTGCCACGTAAATAGTTGGAATTCAAACAAATAAATTTCAATATCATACGTCGATCGGCCGTCGATGTATTTTTGATCGTTCATAAATTATATTTTGGTTGCTATAAATGCCATAATATGATTTCGTAGCGTATTTGCGTTATGGAATTCGTGTCTTCTGTTATGTTAATTGTATCCAATCATGCTGGGTATTTGGACTCATCCATATTCATATTATAACGGTGTGTTTGTAAGTTTGTCCGTATTTCATGTTGAAACTGAGCGACGGATTTACTTTTCTGCGTGAAGATTGTTGATGGCCTGGAGAGTGACATAGGATACTTTTTATCAACATTGGTTCCACGTGGGCGGAGTCGCGAGTGGACGAGACGAGGCACTTGATGGTACGCGACCAGTCTCTTCCAAACACATGTTCATCGCAGTTGTAGGCCAAGAAACAGGCCTCACTCAACTCTGTTGATAAGTTGTCAAAACTTGTAAACAACTTGGTGTAAATCAGTATAATATAATCGTGTTTCTGTTTGTTTATCGACCCGACAGTCGCTGTTTGTTTACTCGTTCTAACAAACACATTCCTTGCGGGATTAATTGCATATTGAAGGTGCTTCTTTTTAGATTTTACTATCAGTTTCGTAGTTCAGCGACGGTCGAACACAGTAGGGAAGTATATGTATATGATAGATATAATACTACTGCCTAATCCGCGACACAAATGACTTCAACCCATCGACGGCTCACTACTGAGTACGGGTCTCTCTTCATACTGAGGAGGCCTATACCATATTCCATACTTTGCTCCGGTACGGATTGGTGGCGACAGAAGTAATTATACCTAAATTAACTGGAACTATATATTACTATTATTACCCATTTAATACATTAAATCAAAATAACTTAACACGTTGAGTGTGAACCAGGTTTAAAACACCTTGTGCATGACTCACTTACGTAGCGGTTAAGAAACATATAGGCTTCTCAAAGATGGAAGATCTCGAAAGATGACCAGTCTTAAAACGAAAGAATGGAAAGAATAGAACAGAAAAATCAGTATTGAAAGCATCAAACGTGTTAATGTGCCTCCATAACAATTAACTCATTCATTAAACAAGAATGTAATGGGGTCAATCTGGCACCAATTACATGTCAAGAGCTGCGGGGAGGTCAGACAATTTGTCGAATGTTTGATTTTATCTGTGTTGTAGCTTCCTAGTTGAGTCGTCATTGAAGACGTAATGATTTTGATTTACCAGGCTATATAGATCCTGTAGTGTAATGTGATTTGCTATACATATACGCTATACATATATTGCTCTACGTATTTTGAACTAAGAATAGAAATGGGAACCTCAAAATTTTAAGTATCCTTAAGTATGGCTTCAAAAAATCATAAACCTACAACCAGTGTTGTAACGTATAGGGTGCCATGTGCAAGTGCAAATGCCACAGGCCCCCGGCCTGTTTCGTGGGACATCCGACATTTATCTCGTGACTTTATCCAAATTTGCCACGGCCCTTAGATGGTATAGTTACGCTATTGCCACCAGTGGAACAAAAGCAATGGCCAGCTAACCTTTTAACTGTGCACTACTGGGCACGGGTCTCTTTACGGCTTTGTGTGCCCTCCGAAGCACGAGAGCGCATGTTTTATGACTCAAGGAGTATTTTTTAAACAGCTTGTATTATTTACTGGTTATTTAAGAATATGTTGTACTAGTATACGCCTGTTGCTTCGCCCGCGTAACATGTTAATAAGAAATACCTGAGTTATTCCACACATTCCATTCTATGCTAAATTTCATTAGGATCCGTTTAGTAGTTTTAGCTTGAAGGAGTAAGAAACATCCATCCATCCATATTATTAGTAAGACAATAAGTTTACATCTTTACCTATTGGCCACTTTGTATGGTGAACATACAAAATCGATTTTTATTTTACTTTTTATTGTAGTCTGGAGTAATAGGTTTTTATCAACGTACATACCACGCGGGCGAAGCTGCGGGCAGACACTAGTTATTGTATTTCTTACTTAAATGTATTAATTTTTCAGGCTGAAGCAGGTCCGGGAGGCCAGCCTTGTAATGCCCGTCTACTACGCCGGCGTCGTCGATGCTTCCGCGTGTGTTAGAAATATTTTGGTATAGACGATAATAGGATGTAGTGGTTCATACTTCATCCATCCATCCAACATTATCCGATCACCAATCAATATTGAATCGATTTCCAGGCTTTTATTAAATGCTTATAACAATATTAAAAATAACTTCAGCTGAAAATCTCATTTTTACAAGTAAATTACATCAAATTTCAAATCCGAAACTATTCTGCGTCGACTGAATGTACTTTTGATTCTACGGAGTGTACAATTTTGTACAGAAAGTGAATATTTATTGTAAATAGCATAAAAACACATATTTTTAATTTTTTGACATCTATATTACTAACATGTATAAGTTACTAGAGAACCGATAATCTTAATATACGAGTATAATATAATAATTGACATATAATATGCAATTGAATATCTAAAATATCTAGTCTGCACCAAAGCTTAATTTTATATCGATGAGTTTATTTTAAGCTTAATCCAGAATAAATGCTTTTATTAAATTATTTGTTTTATTGTGTCATTAATAATATTTGACAGTAGCAAGTGGGCGGCTTGTAAGGGTTTCGTCGTCCCCCACGACCGCGCGTAGCTCCGCGCAAAGTTCCGCCCAGGCTGGGTAGTCTCATAGGGTGTGCTGGGCATCCTGGTGACAGACAGCAGTCGGCTCGCGACTCACCGTTCGGCACAGATACCCTCCGAAGCAACCATGCCCGGATAGTATCTGTGTCAGGCGGAAAGTCAGCGGACCGTGCCGCCTTGCCAACCATTGGCCTAAAACTGGACGGACTGCCTCGACGGTCCTACGCCCAGCAGTGGGCTGCTCCAGCCTCTAGCCCCACTGTCTGATGGTACGCTGACACAGCTCTTCGTGGTATCCTGCAATCTCACTCAGTGCCGGCCTGTGACCCCGGGCTACTGCCTCCTCGTGCCAAGTAAATAAGGACGCGAGGATCTTGGCATCCAGATCCCAAGGGATGCTACCGGCCAGCATGCACGCTGCCTCACTTGAGATCGTGCGATATCCCCGGGCGGCCCTGATAGCCATCACCCTCTGCGGACGCCGCAAGAGGGCGATATTTTGGTTACTCAGGGCCTCTGCCCAGACAGGAGCACCATAAAGGGCCATAGATCGCACGACCCCCAGGTACAAGCGCCTGCAGGACACCTCCGGTCATGTAACTTAACCTAAACTAACCTCAAAAATTTGGCATCAACCTAACTTCAAAATAAGTTTAATTGCTTAACTTACGGATACATAACCTAATATGAGTCGACCTAACTTATTTGGAATTTCATATATTTTGGGGGTATTTTTTTAACTTTTACCTAACTTTTCCAATTTAACCTAACGTAAAATACTTTAACATAAAATCAATATAGATTGAATACAATTTCATAGGATCTCTAGTGCATCATAAATATTAAAAGATAGTTAAAAAACAAGCACGATCCAACAGATTTGTGAATTCCCTTCGCATTTTGTGTTGGTCATAAAAAATACAATCTGGATGGGAGCGAAGTGAAGCGGTCTTCAGGAAATTGAACGGCGCGCGTTTATTAGCGAGAGAGTGATCGAGTGGCCAGATTGTGTGCGAGAAAACATGATATGACCGCAAATAATATTGATATCGTGGAAACATTGTCATTTTTATAGTAAACTAGCTTTTATGCAAGGGTACTCACTATATATGTTTTTGCGCCGATATTTCGACCCATTTGCATAGACTATGGTCCCCGCTGAACTTCGGTGGCGATGAGAAACTTTTGACAGGTTGACAGATAACAGTTGACACTAATACATTAGCCTGTCTACTTTGAATCTAGTTCGTTTTTGTGTTTTGTTGACCATGTCTCGACACACTACACTGACTACATCTTGTTTATTAGCACTTACGACGCACACGATTAGAACATATATCGTGAGTACCCGTAAGATAGCATAATGTACACAGTCAACGAAGATTCGAGTTTAAAATCAAAAACTAGCTTTTTTCCGCGACAAGGTCCGCATGGTCCAGCCCGTCCTTTACCTTGAACCTCTTCTTCCAACCTCCTTAAACCCTTCAACCTCCGTTCAACGCCCTGAAATCTTCGTTTCTACCGAGCTGCCAACTTCTATTTCATACTCTCGAGTTACTTTATATAACATGAGTGGGATTACTTGCAAAAATCATTAAGGAAGGGATCTAGGCCATAGTGCACCACGCTGGTCCAGCGCGAATTCGTCGACTTCACACACCTTTGAGAGCCTTTGTGAAACACTCTTTTAGTACTCTTTTAGTACAGAGTTCCTTACGATGTTTTCCTTCATCAAATAAAGTGACAATTTTGTCATAACATTTTGAAAATTGAAGGTCTGAGCAGTAATTGAACCCAGGAACTCCCGACCAAGAGATCAATGTTTAACCAGTTAAGACTATCGTACTATAATATGTATTTATAATATGAAATCATAATTCATTAAGGAACTTAAAGTAATAAACAAGATTTATTTAAAATACTTTGAAACGCAAGTTTTAGGTTATTTTAGATTCAAAATACAAAGAAAAATACAAAATTTCGTAATTGTATAGATAGCCATTGAGGAGTTCCCTTGTCTGAAACCAATCTTGAACGTAATATCAGCTCATGCTTGTCATAAAATTACATTATAATTGAAACTGAAGCAGTATACAAAATTTCAGCTTTGTAGCGTAAGAGGCACTGGATTTAATTAAGCTTGCAAGATTTGACTCGTGACAAACAAATATACTAATATATAAAAATACACTGCATGTTAAATAAAAGCTTGTAAAAAGTAAACAGATTTCACACTTTATAGTTCGACATCTGATTCTGTAGGGTATTTAAAACTTTTAAACAAAAAAGGAACTTCAAATCGATCCACCCATTGCTGAGTTAATATATGTATAATATATATAGTTTTAATATATAAAAAATAAGAAGAGTAAATTGCTAATATATATTGTTAGCGTTCCCCACATACATATATATATATATCATAATATTTTCAGGTACCTAGGTAAAAACTAAAAACAGAATTGACTTTTGACAACTACAGAGCTGGCGGCCATTGTGCGTGGAAACGTTCGGCGTAACGTGTGTAACAATATTGGTTTGTGAAGATTCTGCTGATGAAAGTATACCTGGAAGTTACCGAATATCATTTCACGTGACTGCAACATATATTGATAATACTGTAGAGATTTCTGATCAATGTAATACAAAAGTTGAAAATATCCGATCCGTGGTGTTGAATATCAACTCTTGCTCTGACCTTGATGAAGTATAAAGTGAAGTGCCGTCATGTTTCTCACAATCGCAGCACTCGATCATTTTTACGTCGGTAATCTCGTGGCGTTCAATTTCCTGGTAGCACACATACTAACATTTACTAGCTGAGAGATTTTTTTATGTAGGGAAAAGGGAAATAGTAATTTTAGGGAAAGGTTAGTGATTTTCAGGTGCGTACAGAATTAGTTTTGAGTCAGCCTCCAAGTAAATCGTGTTTTTGAAACCGTGGCCTTCGATTTCCAAAACATATCGCTGATGTTTTGTTGTTCTTCATGTGCCATAGCTCTGATATGCACTTTGTGTGCAGATTTTAAACCTAGGACCACCGTTCAAGAGACCAGCGTTCAAACCACTAGGCCACCATTGCGATGATAAAAATATTATTTTTATATGAGCAAAAATATATGAATAAACTTCAGCATCAAAAACCTCATCAAGCAGTAACTTAGGCTCAAACCTATAAAATTCCTTCAAACAATATACCGAGGTTTTAAAATGTAAATTTTCCACACCAAGCAATATTCCCGTTTCCAGAACATTCCAGCAAGAACGCGTGTCGTAAATTGTCTGATAAAGTTATATTATAACAAGAAATTTATACAATTAATATTTTACCATTTAGAGCGGTTGCACGTGACGCCGCGCGCCCAGAAGATGTTATTAAAGATATGAGTTAAGACAACTGTGCCTAGTCACGGAGAGCGTCTTACCTGCAGCTGGTAACGATGAGTTTATAATAAACTAGCTTTTGCCCGCTACTTCGTCCGCGTGGTTGTGGTGACGGATGGTCGTCAAAATGCTGCCCTTTACAACATCTTGGGTCACGCTAGTGACCCGCCAAGCTAAGCGTGCAAGGCGTGGTGGCACTATCTACCTTTTCTCGGAAGCGTTTCGTTGAATTTTCGGTCCGTCATTTCTTGAGATTGGATTATAATAAGTGAACAAAATTCATAGGATATGTTGCGAGCAACGGACTTATTAAGCATATAAAATTTCAATTACGTTGCTCTTATACTTCAGGTTTTATTTATATCTAAAAATGCCGATATCGTCACTGACTCACTGATGATCATAAAAATTCATAGGGTACTTGCTGAAGCTGTAGAAAGCTAAACTTTGGTATGTAAGTTACTATTAGTACACAAACAACAAAAAAAATATAGAACTTGGAACTTTTACCTACCATCCCCTTAAAATAGGGGATGTAATTTAATATGAGACTTCTGAAAATGTAGAACCTAGGGGCCTGAAAATAGATACAGAGACTCCTTGTTATAAATAATGAAATACATGTTGTAGAATTATTAACAAAAAGACAGAAAATATGTACAAAAAGAATGATAAACCCCATTTATACTCCTGAAAGTATCTTCATAATAATGTCCACCTAATACTACTATTGGTGATGTTGCTATTACAACTGACAGGTGTTGAATAACTCACGGTTTTCTTGTACAGGATAATATTATAGAAAGGTCATTTGTGTTTATTTGTAATAAAAGCTTCTCGAGCGATTTACAAAATTTTTTCCACCAATATGTTCATTGGAATGTTAAGAGTGACATTTGTTGTATACATTTGTGTACTCACTAGCTGATCCAGCAAACGTTATTCTGCCGTATACATTATTACCTTTTACCTGTGATCCCGCTGGAATAAAACCACTTTAC
>DWJZ01007129.1:0-12386 GCA_018249125.1 Asbolis capucinus
ATAGCATATCTATATTATCGATCCTCAATACCTGATACGTATCACGAATAAGGAAATTAAACTCGATTTTGCGATTAAGTGTTCGGTAGCTAGAGATGGGACATTGGTATCGAAATATCTAGTCCGTAGAATATAGGTCTGCGAGATTATCGATTCTGACCATATTGATGAGACGAGATAGTAGATAAGGATCAATTACAGATCATAATGAAATACTCAACATTATACTCTCATACTAATTAGTATCAGTTTCGTTTATAAATATTTATAAGCTATTGATATTTCAATAATATGAAAGCTATAGTATAAATTTTGAATTAAATAATTTAACTTGTTCCTTTCGTTTTTTTAGGAGCAGTAGAATGAAATAAAATGAACAGGTGAAATTTTATTAAGTTCTGTTGTATTTTTACTTAATTACTTTTATTAAAAAGGGGTCGGTGTGGCTTTGCGCCTGTTACTAAGCAACGAAAGCCACAAATAGCCACTAAAAGATACCCAATGATATTATGGATATTTCTTTTAACAAGTCACCCGCATTGTAACCACAGGAGTAAAATAGTTATTCGACTTAGTAAGCTTCGTTTATAAAGCTTTTCCCGGGACTTCCTCCGCGTGGTACACCTCCCTCTTCACCCACATCTTAAGCCCCATTTCCCCCCCTCTTCGTCCCCTCTTCACTCCCTCCCCCTTTTCACCCCACACAGTCAATACCAAATTTTGTGCGTGAATACAAAATATTTATAAAAATACCCTCGTTCAACTCTCTCAAGCCTTTTCTCGTAAATCCTTTTCCTCAAGTTCTGTTCTACTTCTGTACCAAGTTTCATCAAAATCTTTTTTCTGTGTTGTGTCTATTTCCCTTCAAGACACGATGAGTCGTTGTCTTTGTTCTTGAACAATTGTTTAAGTTGCTTATCTAATCTGGCACTGGTTAGAGGCCTCCTCAGTTATAAGGAGATATCCATGTGCACCCTTTTTAAACCATTGTTATTTAACCACATTATAAATAATAATTTTAATAATAAATAACTTTAGACAACTCACACACGGCCATCTGATCCCAAACTAAGCGTTAGCTTGCTTTATGGTGATCAGACAACTGATAAACATACGCATTTTAAATACATAGTTATTTAGATATTTACACCCAGACACACAGAACAAACATTCGTACTCATCACAGAAAAGTTTGACCTAGCTGGGTATCGAACCCACGACCTTCGGTGTAGCAGTCAGGTTCAATGATAATGCGTCGAGAAATGCAGAATTCACGTGTTGGTTTTCAATTAAATTTAGCGTCAATGTTTAGATAAAAGATCTCCGTTGCTGACCTATCTCCACTCCAGGTGCGTTTCGTACAAAGCCACCGACGTGATCCCGAAATATCTGCCGCCGGACGTGAATGAAATCTGTTATGACACTAAATTACTAAGGAAAGTACGTTACATTGGCTGAATAATATTTTCGATAAGTTTTTATAGCAAAAAAAAAAAATCGATTAGCAAGTGACTTCAAATGAATAAGCTGTTTAAATTGGCGCGCTTTACAACCTTGACCACTTCGCTGCTTGCCAATCAGACGGGATTATGGTCAAGCACTATTTTATTTAATGGAAAAAGAAATATAATTACATAGATTTTTTTTTTATGTAAATCTGAGTTACCGCAGTTTTATACACGGATTTTTATATTTTTTGGATATATTCTCTCGCGTTTAGGTTAGCAAAAAAGGAAATTCATACAAATTTACAAAATTTGTAATTAATCTAAGTATACATATGTGGAGATATCCCAAATTAAGTATCACTTTCTCGGTATCGATTACAACAGTAAAGAATCGAATAGATAGTTTACCATACAGATTTGTGAAGTTTGTATGTTAAATTTTTTTTTCCAATTATGACCGAGGTGTAGGTAACAACTGTACTCGGTGCAAAATCGATCTGGAATTTTGTAGAAACGCCTTTGTCGGTTTGACTCCTGGAACACATATTCATGCGACAGATTAGTTATAAGTGTTGTTTTTCCCATGCACGACACATATAATCTTTGTGTGAGATTTGAGTATGAAAACGTTTGTTTATATGATTGAAAAGAGATCAGCAGATTATAGGTAAGCTGAATTGTTACTTTTTTACTGCGCCTACTTAAAAATAATGAGCAATAATTTTTGCTTCGTCATTCAACAGTTAATTAATAGGTCTCGTCTGCCGAATAAATGAATAATATTTTTATCTAGAACAATAGTAAAATGTCCTACATAAATAATGACTGTGACAACAACTTTCGAAACATCCCCACTGCTACGAACACCTTACGAAGTCTCACTATATGTATACACTCGTTGTTTGAACAACAAGTAATTGATAGCATCAGATAAATAAACTTAATTTACAATGGCCGAAGTTACAAGGCTTGCCACAGAGTATGTAGGGTACAGAGAGTCTTGCAACGTTGCTGCAACATGGCAATATGTCGACGAGGCAACACCTTAACGTGGCAATATCTAGACGTGGCAACAACTCAACGTGGCAATATCTCGACGTGCCAACGCCTCAAAGTAGCAATATCTCGATGTGGCAACAACTCAACGTGGCAATATCTCGACGTGCCTTCGCCTCAAAGTAGCAATATCTCGATGTGGCAACACCTCAACGTGGCAATATCTTTACGTGGCAACACTTCAAGGTGACTATATATCGACGTGGCATCACCTAAATGTGGCAATATCTCAACGTGGCAACTCCTCAACGTGGCAACACCTCAACGTGGCAATAGCGCGACGTAGCAATATCTTGACGTGGCAACAACTCAACGTGGCAATATCTCGACGTGGTAACGCCTCAAGGTGACTATATCTCGACGTGGCAAGACCTCAAGGTGGCAATTTCTCGACGGGGCAACACCTCAACCTGGCAATATCTCAACGTGGCAAAACCTCAAGGTGACAATATCTCAACGTGGCAACAACTCAACGGGGCAATATCTCTTTTGGCAACACTCCAACCTGGCAATATCTCGATGTGGCGATTACTCGACATGGCCACACCTCAACGTAACGATGTGACAGTAAGATGCATAGCATCATGTCATCACATAGATTAATATCATACAGTTAGTTAAGTCATTTTTAATGCAAACTTAAGCGTTTTGAGATTTAACACACGTTTTTAACTTTTGTATATAAACCCGCATAATTTTATGAAAATATGTTAGTCTTACACCCAGCTCGTGTCTGACTATCATTGTCCCGGAAATACTGTTTCTGAGACCTCTCCGAGACATAGCCTTGTTCGCTCTCTAGTTCCTTGAGGCTTCCTTCCTGCTGGCACCACGCATCGCATGGCAAACCGCCCTGGCTCTACAAATATTTCGAATCTAGCCCAACAATTCTAACATCACCGTGCCAATTTGATTGACTCGCGTTAAATGTTTAACATAAAAATTAAATAGGTGTAGAACTTGGCAGTGACTTAACTTTTCCGATCGCATACAATCAAAAAAAAGCCGTTGAACGTCCTCTTATGATATATGTAGATGACGAAAACATGCGTATTTTAATTAAGAACTCGCAATATATTCAGAAACAAAAGAAGAAAAGATGCCGGCAATCGAATGCTTTAGCTTGTACACTCTGAGCAAATTACATAGATCTGGAATCTTGAATACACTTGACAAGTTTGTATCAAAAAATCCAGATCGAATTTGCACTGAGTATTGCTTATGAGAACGTAATATATTTTCATTACTAAAATATATACAGATGTTGTATAATGTGTCGTACTTTCCAGTACCTTTGTACCTACTCTTTGATATACCGGCCAACCGAATTCGAGATATCTCTGTACAATCGAATCGTAGATTACTTTAATTGATAGATCAATGAGGAGATATCGCTGAGTATGTAAAAATGTGCAGGGAATTTAAAATCGCACTGCATCGCCGTACATCGAATATTGCAAATAAAAAACCTAACCTGACAACAGAGAAAAATGACTTTATTAATTCTATATTAAAAACTTTTATATTTCAAGTTTAAAATAACCTTTATCGTAATTGTCTTAAGGATGACATTGGTGTATTAAATAATTAGTATAATAACTAAAAACAAAATATATAAATATGTAATTATGGCTGTAAAAACTAGTTTGGAAAGTCTATAAGAAGTAATAATTCTATGTCCGAGTTGAAATTAAGTGCGCTTATTATCTCCGAACTTATTGTCTGACGTCATCAATTTAACATCTGTATTTATTTTAGTAATGAAAATATATTACGATCTCATGGGCTATACTCAGTGCAAATTCGATCTGGATTTTTTTGGTACAAACTTGTCAAGTGTGTTCAACATTCCAGATCTAAGAAATTTGCTCTGAGTGTACAAGCTAAAGTTTTCGATCGCCGGCATCTTTTCTACGTTTGTTTCAGAATATAATGCGGATTCTTAAGTAAATTACGCAGGTTTTTGTCATCTATATCATGACGGGGTGTACGACGGCTTGTTTCGATTTTAAGCGATCAAAAAGTCAAGTAGCAGCGGGCGTGGTCAGTACGAGGATGGGTGACCGTTACTGGCAAAAATTTCATTACCGTTCCGTACGGAGGGCACGTAAAGCTGTCGGTCCCGGTCGTTGTCGTTCTATAGCAACCATTAAGCCATGACGGAGGCCTTGTGGCATTAATCGACTATCCTAACCCCTTCACCAATTGCATTGGAGAAGCCCTAGGCCTCCTCAGTGTGAGTAACCCGTGCTCGGTAGTGGGCCATCGATGGGTTGAAGCCATATTATGACCCATATTCCAGGTGGAACGTCCCAGCTTCTTCGGTTTATAGACGGGGGAAAAAAAATAAAATAGTGACAAATTTCGCATCATTGAAGACCTAGAATATTATTACATACTCTATATATTCCGCAGTGACAGTAATGTAGTATAAAAGTAGAGCAGTTGTGAGCAACCTTTTAAATCAAAGGGCCAATTTTAAACTACAGTTTTGCTACAGGGCCGCACATACATAGATTAACATTATTTAAACCTTATCAAATCTACTTAACTTTTCAGAGTTGCTATGTAAAGTTTTAATATATTGACTAAATTTTTGTATCATAATGATTTTTTATGTTGTATTATTTAATGTTTTGGCGCAGTGTTTGACCTCCTAAGGATAAAAAATCTAATATAAAAACGCTCATCTTTTCATTAACGGCCAGAATGCCATTCTGGCATTAACTCCGCATTGTACTCCTTTAAGGTTTTACAATAAAGATTTAATTAACAAATAAATAATTAAAAAAAGTATTCTTGAAAATTATTTCAAGGATGCTTAGAATGTCTATTTCCCACTTAATGTGCAAGAAACAAAAATTTTATGCTTATCGCGCTTTCCTGTGTTGCGTGTGGATTAGTAAACATACCTTACCCATGACCCGATGGAAACTTCTATATATCACATTAGGCTGAACCCCAGACCCTGTCTTAGCTCACAGGGTTACCAACTAGGCTACAAAGTCGTTAATTATGCCATTTATTATTCCATAAATATTTAATGCATATATGTCGCAGACATTTTATGGTAAAAACGAATCAGCTGCTTGCAAATTTAAACGCAATTAGCAAAAACTATGACATTCCCATAGGTGAAAGAAATTTAAAACAGTTTGTTATATTCGTTTAATATTTTATTTCCTAAACGAAGGCTTAAGTGCGCCGTATATTGCTACTGACGAGCAAAGCTGCGTTCAATTGTTACTATTTTTAATTTTATAGTCACAGCTTGCAGTGAAATTACTTGGGAATGTTTCCACTGTTCGCTGTTACACGGATTTCGGTAGTTGCCCGGGATAATCAGAAATCTATACTTATAATATTATTATATATCCTTATACACCACTGGGGTGCGACCGTGGCTTCATCCGTCTGGTATGTAGGTATATAAAACGATGTGTTAAATCAATAATCTATCTCTGTGCATAATTTCATTCAGATCCGTTCAGTAGTTCTTGCATGAAGGAGGAAGTTCTGAGAAATTTTCGCATTTATAATATTAGTAAAGTACAAATGGCGAAAGCTAATAATCTGACAAGACTAAAACTCTTAATAAATAACTAAATATCAAAATTTTTGACTTTTCTAGTGGGGCTTAAGTAACTAACTATGTAACTAACTTTTGTTTATAGCATTGCAAAAAAATCGTAAGAAGTTGTCAGCAAAAAAAAAACCATAGTCGCACCGACGACAGAAAAGATCTTTTTAAAACCAAATAACATACGAATTCTACCACCAAATTGTAAAAACGGATAAATTGTACTTGTATAGACTTCTGTAGAATTCCTTATTCGAAATTTAAACACATTTTTCATCGGCTGCTTTTCTTACTGGCCTATCTGATTTATAACCTTCAGTGGCACGTGCAAGTCTACAACAATAATAAAAACAAAATGTCTTTATTGTACACAATAACAAAGTTACAAATTAGATACAGTTATAAGGTCGCTAATTGTACCGTATATTTTCTAATTAAAAAAATCTAATTTTGTTTTGCAGCGATTTTTCCAGGTAACCGTTTGCTGAGAATATTATAAAAAAAATACAACATGTAGTGTAGAGATAACGTATTTATCTATAAGAAGAAATATGTAGATACAAAAGGTATAATCTTATTACTGTACTATAATGGTGATCAATGGTGTACAGCAATACATAACTTCATAGTCCCACGCGCTGGTCATGTGCGGATTGAATTCTCACAACTTTGAGAAGTTTTATGGAGAATCCTCAAGAGTGAAGGTTACCTCACGATGTCTTCCTTCACCGTAGCAAGTGATCTGATATCCACATAACCTTGAAAATTAGAGGTGCGCAGGATTTGAACCGAGGGATTCCCGTTCGACCAAAGTTCAAACTATGCTTTTTTCTGTACTTAGTTAGTATTTACCTGTCAAGTATATACATTTACCTGTCAAGTATATGACAGGTCGATCTAGTGGTTAGTGAACCTGACTGTTCGATTCCCATCCAAGTCAGACTTTTCTGTGATGAGGAGGAATGATTGTTCTGTATATCTGGCGTAAATATCTATATAAGTTTGCATTTAATATTATATATGTATGTATGTTTATCACTTGTCTCACCACAGTACTAGCTAACACTTAGTTTGGGATCAGATGGCCGTGTATTGACAAAAGATTTTATAGATACATTTTGAATGATTACATACCATGAACGCACGATGATTCACCGTCAGGAACTCGACAGTGGAAACGTTCCGCAGATAAGACACAGAACACATCTGGCAATGTTTCTGTGTGCGTCATCGACTTGTGTTTGTCTTGGACATCGTCCGCACGCGCGGCCCGTAGTGTGCGACACACAAACAGATTATTTTAATTATTTGGCCCAAAGATTGGTATCGGTGTTTGAGAAAAATACGCCATAATTCGAGGTCATTAAAAAACAGAAGGGATGTAGTAAAAGGAAAAACCATTGAAGGAAGTAATGGGTCTCATGTACAGTAGATGCATTACTGGGGCAACCGGAATCAATAACTTCAACAGATACATCATACTGCTTCATGACGGGTGATGGTAGAAGAATGGAAAGGATGACTAGATGACGGACAGAAAGAGAGGAGAACTGCATCACAAGCCTCCAACCGGGACACAACATTTTTTTAGCGGCTGACTCTAGGGTGGTAGCCAAGCAGACGGGCTTCACAAAAAGGTATTAAAGTAGTAATCCGTCCGCAAAGGTACGGTTTAGGGGTCCGAGCAGCTGACTTCTGTACGCCTTTCATGACGTCTGTAATTTGTTTTGTATTCTTAGCCGCCCGTCACAGCTATAGCATGGCCAGTATCGTCTAGTTGATAATGGCCATGTCTTCGAAGCGTTCCGGTTTTGATCCCCTTTGAAAGAAGTTAAAAATAATGTTTTTCTCCGATTTATAGGAATTATTCAAGCGTATTATCCAGGCCATTAACAAAAAAAACATTAAAGTCATCACCATGGGGCTATTCTCATGATTAAGATACCCATGTACGCTTATCAAGAAGATCAGCTGTTTCCCCCTATACCCCTGCTCCCCATGCGAAAAATGCGAAAGTTTGTATGGATGGATGGATATTTGTTTATTTTTTCAAGCAAAAATGACTGAAAGCATCTGAAATTAGCTACACAGATTATAGCGTGAGATAAAACATAAGCTTTTGGTCATTATCATGCCAAGCGAGCGAAGTCGCGGACAGAAACTAGTATCTATAGTTGTCAAAAATATATCTATAGCCAATAAAACATGACCAAAAGTGTACTGATGACGACAAACTTCTGAATAACTCTCTTAAAAAAATCTGTTGCCAAAAACTCCAAACGCATACTGATAGCTGCAATAACAACAGTTCGATTTATGTCAAAGCCATTTACCTGATAGATGCGCTCTTATATATGACCGAATGTGAATGGGTACACAGGAATAATTTATTTTTTGGCGGGAGCAAGTGCAATAGGGCGATTACATACTAGATACAAATGACCGCGAGTTTTCTTAGTTAACTGTGTAACATTAATTGGATAGAAAGTCTGTGGCAGACTGGCAGTTTGTGCATTCAAACCTGAAAAGAAAAAAAAAAATGACAGCAACAAGATGGCGGGAAAAAATAAAAGAGGCATCCCGATTATCTTTAAATTCATAGTAAGAATTTAGTAATTATAATAACTATAATGATTATTATTATTCTGAAATATAGTTATTTAGTACCTGAGGATGCCAGTTGCCAGTTGTTAAAACAGTGGTTAAAACCGTGGTCAATTATGACACGAATGGTGGGTGACAGAAGAATGAAGGAGAATGAAGAAAAAATTGAGAGGGAAGCAGGAGCAATAATGTTATTTGTCAATTTTTCTTTATATATTTATTTATTTCAGGCCAGTTGCATGTGGCCCATAGACAAAGATGCATGTAACGTAACATAAACAGCCGGACGCAGCATGTGGTTTAGTCCTGTCGTTGCGGTACCACACTGGTTCCGACGATTGGGCTTCCTCTTCTTCTCCACCTTGATGAAGCCCTCCTTGTCAATCTGGTATGAATCCCAAACAAATTCTTTATTTAAAATTCATATGATGAAATACAATGAACGGACTTGCCAAAAGGCAAGTTATAATTTGAATTTATAATCTTCAAGCAACTGTTGCCAGCAACATTAACCCAACAACTTTTTCCTAGTGTGTGTATGCCCTGAGGTTACACGTGTCCTCAAGATGGCTCCAGAGGCAGCTCGGTCATGGTCTAGATGAATGCTAATATATGTTATTGTACCTGTTTCGGCCTGGAATACATTATCGATGAATCTTATCATTATATATGTGCATTTTACTGTCTGATAGTCTCGTCTTGGTGATAAACTATCATATTAAATTGGGGATCGCTGTTGAAAGTTTACAGTTCTGTTTGGGTTTGTAATAATGGCTTTAACCCATTAACGGCCTAATACTGAGTAGAGATTTCTTCTCGTGACTGAGGAGGTAGACTAGAGAGGACTAGAGCATACTGCATCACGCGACACCAGTGCCGATTGGTGGTTTTATGCCTTGCGAAGTAAGACATGGCTTAACGATTGTTATCTAACGATAACAACCGGTACCGACGGCTTTATGTGCCCTTCGAAGCAAGGATGCGCTCATGAGTTTTAGCCACTAGCGGTCACCCATCTCCCTACCGACCGCGCCCGCTGTTGCTTTACTTTTTCGATCGGTTATGATCGTAACAAGTCGTCGGGCTATGTACGCTTCTGTTGCTAGCGCTTTGAACCTATAATACATTTGTCTCATCCATATATCCATTGTAAATATATATATATAAGTAAAGGCCAAATTATATATATATATATATATATATATTTGAAGTTATACTTCTTTAGGCGCGTTATGAAAGAAATGATGCGCGCGCATCCGTCACGCAAAATTAACAGGCTGAAGTTGTCTATTCTGAAAATTTTATGTTACCAAAGAAGTATATCTTCTGCTTCTTGTGCGTACATAAGTACACGCACACATTTTTTTTATATACATAATATACACATCATTATAGCAAAATAATTATAGAATGTTATGTACTAGGGACTACTTATTCTATAAAGTATATTCTTTGCGTCATAGTAAAACTTTAAAAGTGTAAGTTTTGGTATTTTATCGTTATTTTTACAAAACTTAAGTTAACTGAAGAGTATTGTGACATTGAAAAGTATTGGGACATTGGTCTTACAGCCATTGAAAAGATATTACATCATATTATTGTGTTTAACATGTAATGTGATGATTTATAAGAAAACTGACTTTGTCATTGGTTTGTTTACAAATTTCGTACGGATGAGAAACTGGACTGGAAACTTCCTATCAAAATTTAAGTATTATTTTTTTAACCTATGCATTTGAAGAATATATCGATCTCACAAGAAGGGTGATTCCCCTCAAACCATGGAGTAGTTCTGAATAAAATAATGAGAAGTTCACAATAGTGTCTCAATAGTCACGTGGACGCCACGCGTCGCCACGAGGCACCACGCGGCCCCACTGCTGTGGAACCCCCGTCGAGTATTGCAGCCCCAATTGAAAGTAGAGTGTGAATATATCTTTCGACCCCTTCCACGAGTTCTAGTAAGAATTTAATGAGTAAATTGAAGTTAAAATACGTATCAGAATATTTGGCTATTCCCTTGCCGATATTTTGAGAAAACAACGAAAGAATCATTATTATATTAAAGAAGAATTATTATTATAATTTGTGTAATTGTATAAAACAAGTAAGTGCCTTCGCTTCTGAAGAGCCAGTTTTTTATTTTTTTTATTTACTAGAAAAAAGTAGTTATTGTGACACAACTGTAACAGTAAGATGGTGTAGTGGTCTTATTTGTGATATCCTCTATAAAACAGTAATATTACTTTGCACTATTCGCGATCAATTTCGAAGCGTACGCGATATAAGGTTTTTTTCATATGTTGGGTTATATTAGGGAAATTTACATACAGACGCCTAACGTTTTTGAAAATATTTATAACGATAGGCTATTTTTATCCAGTACGGTCCAGTAGTTACGGTGCCTATTCTCGTCAAACAAACAAACAATTAACTTTGCTATTTATAATAATAGTGTTAATATTAGATACAGGAATATCAGTTTGTTACATTGATATTGATGGAAGATTGAATTTATTTGTATTCTTTCATGCAAAAACAACTGAACGAATCTGAATGAAATTTGGCACAGAGATAGTTTATATCCTGGAACAACGCATGGACTATTTTTATTGACACTACGCGGACAAAGTTGCGGTCGAAACCTAGTAATTTCTACAAATGCTTATTTTAACTAAATACCAAAGCATGGTTATGTATAGTGCTATAAATAATGTATGGAAGCAGTGTGTGAGTCGAAGACAGTGCAGCCAGATGGCCGGCGATATCCTGACTTTGAGCAGGCGGCTTTATGTAAGTGGCGCTGCTGAGTTTCTTAGTCCGCGATCACAATGGAATAGTTATTCTAAATTCAAAGTTTAAATTTATATTTATATATTGATATGGGAAAAAATTTTGTACCCAAAATTACGCGTTCATTATAGTATGAAATTTTGCACAATTAAAGTTCGCATTGAGAAGGAGTGCAGAACGCTAATACTTTATTAAATATTACATTTGAAATGAATCTATATACTACTACGTGAAAAACTATGTAATTATTTTTACGAATAGTACGTGAACGGATAAGTGTAATATTTAGCACAATTAAAGTTCAAAATATAGTTATTAAATATATTTTATTAAATATTATATAAGAAATATATATGGAATATTTTCAATTAGTAAATAAAAAATACGCACACAACGTGTGTATAATGTTCAACGCACATACACAAACATACGCTTTGTAAACTTGAATTAACCCTGTGACACATTAAAGACACCGGTCAACCAGGCTTCTATACTCGATGCAAATTCGATCTGGAATGTTTAATAACAAACTGTCGCCTAGCAACCTGTGACAAACAGGAGAATTTTGTTGTTTTAACAGTTGTATCATTACATTTTTAAAATCGTTTACTTGTAAATCGTGCTACTTGCTTAGTGACAAATACATGAAGTGTATTAAAACGAAAATCAATAAATTATAAAAGTATAAATCATAATACTTCAATAGGTCGAAAGGTTGTTAACTCCGTCATAAAATTAAGGTCAGAGTATGAATTTGTGAATGATGTTGTGTTGTAATTTTATTGTCTGACCGGTATGACTTTATTTATTTGTAGTTTGTACTTGTTCTTTGATCAATACTTAGGTTAGATTTTGTTTAAAGATATAATGAGTAGTTTAGTGGACAAAACATCATTTATGTAAAT
>DWJZ01007130.1:0-12386 GCA_018249125.1 Asbolis capucinus
TAACCACAAAAAAAAAATTGATTTCACAGATTTAAAAAATAGGTATAGAACCAATTTTTTTTTAATCTGTCATATATATCGCACAAAATTGATTTTGAAAGAAACATGAATATATCTTTGTTTAATTTTGTGTATAAACTTCCGTATATGTAATATATGTAATAAGGCCTACGGGCGGCATTAATTCTTCTGACTCGTGGGTTGGCCACTAACACCTCCACCAATTGGAGCAGCGTGGTGGAGTATGCTGTAGGCCTGCTCAGTATGAGAAATGACCTGTGTTTAGTAATGGGCCATCGATGTGTTGAAGCCATAAATAAAAATTTAAAGCTATTTTTTTCATCAAATAAATGTTCTATGAATTCCGTCAGATATAAACCTTAACAAAGTTGTTTTTAATTTCAATTGCATTTTAATGTACGAAGTGACAAAGTTTTTAATGTTTGTTTATATATTCGATGAATATGTATTATTTGTAAATACGTACTTGCCTTAATTACCTATTATTTATAAATGATAAACTTAAAACTATGTTTGACTAGATTTTTCACTAGTCACTGAAAATATACTAATTTTAGGTGAAATATTAGACGTAGATCAGATGTAGTAACATAGTCACAATGTAAACATATATTTGTGCTACTTAAGAATTGTGAATTTTGTACCTACGCATCAAAAGCGAATGTATTTTAATATTAGAAAGTCGACTTTTTTGTTTAAAGCAAAATTTTATATTGCATTTTCTTTCTCGAACGAAATAATCTCGCTGTTCATGTTACGGATATGTCACTTAGTAGGGGTCACCATGTGAAGAGGTCATTATTTGAAATTGTGACTATAATTGACGGGGTCACCACATTGGGAAGATCTTAGAACTTAAACTATAGGTTAAACATAACCTTACGACTTATTGGGATAACCATAATGCAATTTAGGTAGTATTGAAAGAAATCCAAACCCTGGTACTGTACTAAGCAGGCGATATATTTTTGAAAATAAGATATATTTATAAAAAAAGCAAATTTATCAGTCTAATATTGATTATTTTAACATTGAAATTTCTTTGACAAACTAAAATCAGTTTAAACTATTTCACAAAAAGCCAATAATCCTTTCACAAAGTCCTACCACCGAGCAGGTGACTACCCCTTTAACGACAGCCTGGTAGGGCAGCAGAGTTAGGTTTTGTATTATAAGCCGCCCCATGACAGCAAATGCGATAACTCAATTAAAACACAATAAATCACTTTTCTAATGTTAAGAATTCACCTTTGATATTGACTGTACAATATCTTTTTAGTCTTGTTAGTACTTAACGTAACTTATTCACAATTTGTAACTTAGATGACACTAAATATTTACTATTACATAAGATATCCTGTTTTGTTATTTTTAATAATGTAGAGGTACATAGAGAAATGATTAAACTATATTTGAGGCCTAATTGAGCTTGAGCGTGCTTTTGACCCTGGGGGAGAGAAGGGGAAGCGATGAAGCCCATGTACCACACCCAGGCCAGGTACCCAGGTACTATAATTAAACTGTATTGCGCAAGTAATTCGAATCTATTCATGAATACAACAAGCGACAGCATTTTAAGACATCTGTGGATGATGCTCAGCATTTATTTTGTTTGATTTTATTTTATTTTATATTATTTACCTGTATTTGCGAATAAAGGGTAAAACTAAATATCTAATGACATAACTAAAGGCCAACTGGCTAAATATTGTACTAAAAGTTACAAAAAAAAAACATCAAGCAACTTTATATCGCGTCGCTGTCGCACGTTTGAATAGACCAAAATTCAGTGATTATTGTTATCATGTGAATGTTGTGTTTTACGTCAAATAAGTTGAAAATATCGGCCACTTAGTGTTGATATGACTACATAACGTTGACTGTATCAGCCACATAGTAAAATAATGCAAAAGATATTCCTAATGCAAAATAAGTTTTCGTTTAAGCATTTATACGATAACTTTTTTTAAATTTCTTACGTTGACATACAAATTTCTTGACACAACATACAAAAAAATAGGTAGCTCCAAAATAAAACCACAAAAATTTATTACAAACTTATACTTTTTGGTACATTTCTTCGGTTACTTTTAATATAAGACAATGATTGTAAATAGTGTAGTATTATTTATATTAGATTTTGTACTTTACTGTTAAGGATGAACTACTTAATATTAAAATGACACTTCCACTTATATCACTGCCGAAACGGGGTCACCAGTTTCTCTAAGGGATCGCCCTTTGCACAAAAGGATCATTCTTTGCACAAAAGGGGTCACTCTTTGCATAAAAGTTACAGTTTCGCTTAGGAATCAAAATTTCTCCTTTCTTGTAACACTGGTTGTGATAAAATACTTACATATATTTAAAGTTAAATATTACACCTTTCAATATCTCTGTACTTATATTAAACTAGATACATTATAAAATAAATAAAACAATGAAATACAACGGTGCCATTTTAAACATTGTGTTTTATTTATATACTATGACAATTCTACTTAAATATATTTATATACTCAAATATACATTTTTATAGTAATTTCCAATATATTATTACCTCAATTTGAAGGCCTCGTTCAGTTCAGTTCAGAAGATCCAAAGTTACAAATTATAGATTTATTTGTATAAAAAATATATTTTCTATTACTTCCTTTGGTTACGATATAACATAAGAACAGCATTTCGTCCATTTGTTTTTAAATTTTCTTACAATTCTTAGTAACTACAAATTCTTACAGAATGAAATATTAAGAATCCCCTGAAAATTAATTATCAGTTGCTAAGATACGTGTCAGTTATACTCTGCAAATATTTATACAAAATTGACAAAGTTTATATGAAAAAAAAAATCAGATAAATTTACATCGAGTAGGATAATTAGTGATATTTTACAAGCTATCATGAAAAAAAATCCGTTTCTATTCTGTCGCAAAATTTTTAATGGGAAGAAATTTCTAGAACTGCTCAATATGAAGGCTGAAACTTGGTGTGCGATGATTTCTGAAAAAATGATGAAAGAGTAAGTTCATACACAAGTGGCATCGCTATGAAATATTAGGCATAAGTAAAAGAGATTTCGATGCGTAATATTAAGTGTCACGAGGCACAGATATACAAAGGTAATGTATACTTTCGGGCAATGCAATCTCAACTCTCGTGTTGATAACGTGAAGGTAGCGGGGTCCTCCCCCTCATGGGCCACCAATTTTACTTTTTTGTGGACATTCGGTGGCAAAATTATTACTGAATATTGCCACTTAAATGCAATACTTGTTGGCGGACAAATTGCCGGTGTCGTCGAAGTATAGAAGACAATTTTAAATCTGTGAACTTTAAATTCACGTCAAACTCAAATGTCACAAAACGTCACGTCTAATAGTCAAGTGTTGCCACAGTCAATGTAACTCCAACATACAGCAATCGACGGCTCGTACCCAATAGACTAGAAACCAATCACGTGAAGTACTCCCACGAGTGACGGGAATCCGACCAATGCAAACCGTACTAACGGCTTGTAAGTAAAGATATTATGAAAAATATTGTTCCTGAGTGACGGTGTCAATTTATAAAGATCTGTAGCCTATTTGATAGGGGTTACGTTATTGATTCCTAATGAAGGTATTGTGACATATGTACATATAAATTGATAATTTTTCTAGTGTTATTTGGGCTTAGGATACACTAACAAAAAATAATACTTATAACTACTTAAATTAACAATATTTGCATAATGTTTATGTCAACTGCGGTAACAAAAAGAAATTACATTTCTAACCAACTTCAAAAAAAGGCAGAGGTTCTCAAATAAACTGGATTTTTTAAATTATATTCGTCACCTCACAACTTTTAATGGGTGTATATTATACATAGTTTTGTTTGTTTGCTTCACTGCGTCGAAATTTTCATTTTAAAACTTGTATTACTTAATTCATCAAAAAATAACTTCAAATTATTGAATTTTCCACTTCAAACATTGAATTTGAAGTCTTTGTTTTAATTAATTATAGACAGATCGATTGGTCTAGTGGTTAGTGATACTACTACATCGTGGGTTCGATTCCCATCCAGGTCAAAGTTTTCTTTGATAAGCAGGAATGTTTGTTCTGTGTGTCTGGCTGTAAATATCTATATAAGTATATATTTAAAAATAATAAAAAGAAATTAATGATTTTAGTTGATCATGTAAATAACTTCGTTATTTCGAGAAGTTAACAAGCACCGCCTCTCAATGAAATATCGGCTACCTTGTAACCCGAGCCTAGGTGCTCAAATATCAAACCAGCAGAGTGTATTACGATATGCCTCTTACTGGGTAACATAGACCAAACAGAAATAAATACTCTAACATTGATGCTGGTTCTTAGCGGGCCAGTGTGGAAAACGTGGTCATGAATGCGAATTTCGGCCAAGCCTTTATGAGAGACGTATTATTTTTCTGTGATCATAGTATTATGGCGTTTTCGACAACATTACTATAATTACCATCCCCTGACCCGAAGGGTTCATAGCCCAGCGGCTTCATTCGATCGTAGGCGATTGAAAAGTTAAACAACAGGCGTGCTCAGATCAAAAATTCCATGAGGTCTTCCGTGTTTTGGATTACTCGTAAATCCGTCGGTCTCAGTTGTGTTGTGTTGTGTCAGAGTTTGTGCGAGTACTATACTCGCTAAGTTATCTCGAAGACCTCCGGGTGGCACAGAAACTTATGCCACTTGGATTAGCCACTAGCTCCCCTACCAATCCGTATTGAAGCAGCTTCGAGTATGCTGCAAGCCTCCTCAGTATGAGGAGACACCCGTGCTCAGAAATGGACCATCAAGGGGTTGGAGCCAGCCTAACCTAACCCGAAAACAAACATTCATCTGATACAAATGCCTGTCACAGCCATCAAACCAAAGACCCCTAACATCGAAAGCAGGGTCACTACTAGGCAATAGGCGCGTCAAATGTATCGTTGCAATTTTACTTGCTAATTTTTATTGACACAAATTTTATAAATGAAGCGAATACAATCTGATATTAAACCTACTTGACATTTCAAGGTGAATTATAAAAATCAATTGAAAAGTAGTGAAGTCTAAATCAGTTTTATGCAAATGATTCCGTACTTCAAGATGGGTGACAGGAGAGTAATATGAAGGAGAGTGACATGGAAAAAAGAGAACTTGCTCTTAAGGAAAGGAACACGACGAATCGTTTGGCGGCTGAGGCGGTTCGGTTCAAGCAAGAAGGTGCTAACCAGCCAGACGGGCTTCACAAAAACAATAAAATCTGTCCGGGAATCTTATCACCCAGCAGCTGACTTTGGTCGCCAATTAAAATACCCTGGTCTTCCAGCGTGGGATTGGGATATTTTATTCTAAGGCGCTCCAATACAGCCGCAGCAGCAGCAAACCGGCTTTCATATAAACTTTCATACTGTAGCTAATTCAATAATTTCATAGTACTAAGGGGCATAGTAAGCTATAATCGCCGGTCGATCTGCCGCCTTATTAACTTAAATTTGCAAACAGCGAGCATACAGCAAACGACCAGTAATAATAGCACTAAATATTAATATGTGTCAAAACATCCTATTAAATACGTGATCGCTTGCTCAACGCTCGCTGATTGTACACTTTTTGCCATGAACCTAGCGCCAATAACTATTATGTAGCAGAATTGTCGCTGATACGTAACACGAATTTGCGATCTACGAGCAATTATCGGCAATTTTTGTAATCGCTTTCCGTTTGCAAGTTATGTAATACACCCGCTGCAATGTTTACGATACAAATTTGACCGTTATTATAAAAAATCCATAACAAATTTGCACCGAGTTTTGGTACGAGTACATAGTTAAATATTTAGTTAGATTTTTTTTATATTCAATAAATTTGTTCTTGACCACAATCCCGCCTGACGGCAAGAAGCCATGTGATCTGGGCGCTAAAGCGCACTATATACCTACGTAACCCTAAAAACCGTCATGTTTAATTTTACCAAAGTTACGTACACACCATTAGACCATTTCGTCATATATGTTATCATGTACGTCCATCTACTCACGTCTTTTTTCACGGCTGACCAGCAGAAGGTGCACAAAGAACTGTTTTTATAGTCAAATTCGTTTTTTTGAAGACATGGCTGGTCCAGTTCACCTGAAAAAGAGAACAGGTGTAAAAGTGTAAAGATTTTTTTAATGAAAATATTGTCTTCAACCTATCGATGGCCCATTATTGAGCATGGGTGTCTTTTCATACTCCGAGGCCATAACCACCACCATCAACATCACCGCCACCACCACGCTGCTCCAATGCGGATTGGTAGAAGAGTTAGTGGCTGGCTCAAGTGACAGAATTTTCATGCCGTTCGACAGTCTCCGACAAAGTTTAACGACACTTAATAACAAGCGGTACCGACAGCTTTTTGGCCTCAAGAGCACTGCCCTCAAGTAGGGTTACCACGGGTTTAGCAGTCTAACCACCAGGCTACAATATTATAGAACCCATAAAATAAAGCTGTCGTACCAGTGTAAAGCTGGTTGTCCAGATGAGTAATGTAGCTGCCCGCGAGGCGGAGTATCTCGATCTTGCTGAGCTTCCTGTCAGGAGGCTCCGTCGGGATGAGGAGCCGCAGCGCGTTAAACGCCATATTCACGCTGCTTAGAAATTAAAATACAATATTCTTAATAATATAAAATAATCGGGTATATATACTGTATTAAGAATAATAAATTATCAGAATACACGGTAAAATAGAAGAGTTTATAAACCGGAGGCTTGTTTCGATTGTAAACTATCGAAAACTGTAAGCAACTGCGGGCGCGGTTGGTAGGAGTGGGTGACCGCTAGTGGCAAAAATTTCATGAGCGCGTTGGCCGCGCACGTAAAGCCGTCGGTCTTAGTTGTTATCATTACACAGCAAATTTATGAAGAAGAAGCGTCCTGGTGGCATAAAAACTTCTAAGCACTTACGTTGACCCTATTCTCCTTACCCTAACCCTTCCACCAATCAGCATTGGACCAGCGTAATGGAGTCTCTAGTCCTCAGTATGAGGAAATAACCCTGCTCATTAGTGGGTCAATAATAAGTACATAATTTTCGGGTTCTGTGTCTCAAGAAGAAAAACGAAGACTATAGGATCGCGTTATTTTTTCACGTCACAATTTTTTTTATCAATTATTTTCTGTATTGAAATCATCGATATAGAAAATTGTTCATGATCACAAAAGAAAAAAAAGTTTTATATTCATCGTTTTTTGTTTTTTTCTTTTCCCGAAAATCAATAACAAATATATTATCATAAGTATAATATTTTGAATATATGTGTAATATTTAAGTATAATATTTGGAATATGTGTGTAATATTTAAGCATAATATTATGAATATATGTATGTGTAATATTTAAGTATAATATTCTGAATATATGTGTAATACATAAATATAATATTTTGAATATATGCATAATAATTTCGTTTATAAAAGTACATCCGTATCGTCTATATACAATTATTACGTGTCAAGTATTTTAATGCATTTGACCTCAACGCCATTATTTATTTTATTCACATCAGAAGTATTTATATTATTTTTTGTGCATCATATTCACCATATTCTAACAATATCGTTAATAAAGATTCAATCATCATTAGAATAATTCTCGAAAAGTATAGCGGAAAATAATCAATACTCTATACAAGCTTCCGCCCACGACTTCGTCTACGTGGACTGAAAAAAGGTTCAATGTATGTAATGAAAGGTAAAATCCCCATTTAAATATACAAACAATGTGATAAATGAAGAATCACTCTACCGATTTTGTGTAAACTTCACATAAACCATCTACTAAATAGTCCGAACAAAGCCTAAACATTTGGTTTGGATAGGTGAGCCCGTTGATTTATAAAATTACAACGAAAAGTGGCATTGATTTTTATATATCAGTTTTATCAAAAACTGAAGTAATTTTGTTTTATTGCAATCATCATTTGACTTATTGCTTTTTATGTGATAAGTAGGCAAATGAACAGACGGGTCACCTGATGGTAGGTGCCACCACCACCCATGGACATTAGAACCAGACTGTTGTTACTAACGGGTTGCCTGTGGATGAACGTAATAGACCCGCACACGCAGGGAAGAGAAAGAGAGAACAGAAGCAGTATATTGCTGAAGCAACCGGAATCGAAAACAACATCATATACCCCCAGATACAGCAACATACTGCTTCAGGACGGGTGATAGAAGAATGGGGACGAAGATGAGGGAGAAAAAGAGAACTGGCTAGCAAGCCTCCAGTTAGAACACGATCAAACGTTGGAGGCTGCTTCATGCAAAAGGGTGGTAGCCACCGGGAAGGGCTTCACAAAAAGATAATTCCGTTATTAATACGTCAATAAGGCTTTTAGTGCTCTTTACCATCAAAGACTATGTCGCCACTTACCATCAGGTGGATTCCTAGTCAAGCGCTAGCTTATTGAATATAAAAAATCCTTTCGCAAAGCCCTAACACCGAGCAGCAGACTTCTGTACGCCTTTTACGACACCCTGGTAGGTCAGCTGGGATTAGAGTTCGTATTGTAAGCCGCCTATATTAGATTAGGTAAATGAAGGAAATAAACAGGTAACAAAGTGCACAAAGAATCTAAAAATGTACAAAGACACCATACACAGGCACACAAACACACACACAGGTACACAAACACACACACAGGCACACAAACACACATATACACAGGCACACAAACACACATACGCCGAACATAACTATACTTTAAATAAGTTTCTCATTTTAAATGACTTGTACTTGTACTATTATGAGAAATTTCGTTAAGCCTAAGATAAAAAATGAAATTACTAACATCGGCCAAGTGAATACCTACACGAAAGGTGCAAATGCCATCGTTTAATGTTTCCAAAAAAACCTTATTTATTTTTATACTCCTGCATGAGTTACAGACTCCACAGTAAGTATAAACTGCACCGATGTCAAAATCAAAGTCAAAATAATTTATTTCGTGTCAGCATTTTCCTTATGAACCTCAATTTTTGGATTCTACCACCGTTTCGGAAAGGTGCCATATAAAGAGAAGAAATGGCGAAAGATATCCTCTGGGGTCACCAGTAAAAAGCTTTTCTATATATCATAAACACGTACAAATAAAATATACTACACGCTACACAAAATTCAAGAAATTGATACTAACTTTTGCGTCCGGTCTCTCTCGCGTGCATTTGCCTGACACCTCTCCTTCGCCGTCGGAGTCGTATCCGAATTACTTTGAAATGGCACTACCGAATACAATTGGTCCCAGGATTCTTCACTATACTGATAATTTGTAAAATTATCCATATTTAAAAACGTCCAATACACGAATTTTTTTAAAGTAAGTAGTACATTTTAAATAAATTTTATACACGAACTAAAATACCTCTTTGTGGGAGTTTGTAATCTGATGCATTCAAATGCCAAATGGTTACTAATCCGGGTATGTATGGCCACTAAGAGCCCCGCTGGATATTATGAAGGAATCGTTTAGGAAGAACAGCGCGCGCCACTGGCTGGGCTGTTAGCTGATAATTGTATAAACAGATGCCTCCCGACACAGGCCCGGATCTTGCTTGATTAAAATATAGATATTTTGAAAATTGGTTCCGCTAATTAAATAACTTACTCGTGAATATACATTGCCATGTACTTTTTCAATGTTATCATTAAGTAAATGAATTCACATTTTATTTATGAAACTAAATAATGATCAATTGGTTTGGCTAAGTCATCAATTATCAATTTTTATCGACATCGGCAATTACGGTTTTCTAGAACCCGATTTAATAGGTACGTGCATGCCTTTGATAAAATACACATTTGTTTAGATATATATTTAACCGAAGATTCACTTATTAACCAAAGAACAACTTAAATTAGACCATAAGATATAAGTGTATCCTACTAAAATAATAATTGCGAAAGTCTGTGAAGATAGATGTTTGATATTCGTTCTTGCAAAAAACTAGTAATTGCATAAATGAATTTGCCGGATTATAGTTTGCAATAACATATACTAGTAAGAGTATGCTATTTTCTAAAATTGAATCTAGTTTAAATAGTTATAATTCATCTTTCTCATACGTACAAATCTTGCAATTTTTTTTGTTTAAAAAGGTTAATAAGATTAGGTTCAATAGGGTAATAAAAAGGTTAAAATGTCTAAAGGTTGATTTTTACGTTATTTTTAAAACTTGTGTATTGTATCATTGAAGTTACACGGCCCAAGATAATAGTATGTTAAATGAGACCGTTTTATAATAAAACTGTGACATTATGTTCTATTTAGGTTACAAAATTTGTACTTATTAGAAAAACGAATGTATATGTATTGAAGTACGGCCCTGTGATGGCGAACGAGTCGGTTGTCATCAAGAATGTAAAACGCGGAACTCCCTGTTAGTTTAAGTTAACTGCGGTAATAAATATTTTTAATGTGTGCGATGATTTGTCAACTGGGTGTCTTCTTGGATATATTCTCTTGTAACTACCCTCGCTTGGCATCAAAGTTAATTAATATCGTACACATCGGCTGTCTCATTTCAAAACCTAGTAAGGAAAATTTTTCTCAAACATTTTGTTACATAACTTTGTTATCCTATAAGTCCGGACCAACTATAATAATGCCAGCACCTTATACTCACAGGAAAGCAGATATATTCATCAATAGGTACCTATTACATGCAATATTCACTCCCATTCTCAATTATATTCAATAAGTTAGTGCCTGACCACAATCCCAACTGATGGTAAGCGGCGATTTAAAGACCTTTACATGTACTTGTAAATCTCTGGACTTTTCCATTTGACGTTTTTGCGCTCTGCTGTAAAATTTTGTATAAAGCACTTACTAGGTTTTGAAATGGGATAGCCAAAATGTAGACAGGGGTACAACAATTTAAAAAAATGAGCTCTGTTGAATCAATAACCTATTTTTTTTAAAGAAAATCAGGCAGGGCTGTTACATATTTTATTTTCCAACCTGCGATATATTTAAGGATTGGAAAAAATACGTTAAATTACTGCCATTTTTTAAGTATGTATATTGATGAATAAGAAAATTAAATTAATGCGAAAACGATTGCAGGTTAAGGGATAATTTTATCCCGGTGAATGGCTTTGTTCTCACGAGGTAACAGGATGAAAGATTCAGGGATGTAGCTACCACTGTATCTCTGATAGGGGGGTCCCGGGGCTACAGGAGGACCTAACATTTCTAAACAAAAAGTTGTAAAAAAAAACAAGAAAAATTGTCATACGTTTTCACTACAGAAATGATAAAAGTCAAAAAACAATGCCGTTATCCGAAATCTGTGCCTTTCATTTAATTAATTAATAAAGATTATACAGGAGAGTAACGCTCAGGTTCCCTTAATTCCCGTACAATAGTTTTTTTTTCCGCGAAATTACAGGTAAAAGTAAATTATTTATAGAAGATATAAATTGCTTACTTCATTTCGGAAGAAGAGTTGTCCAGTGGTTTCAGAATTCGCATACTAAATTTAACATATACTATGTTACTACTCACAGGAACGAAGCAGTTTTCTGGGAGAAAAAGTACCCTATAACCATTGTCCTTACATAAGCCACAAACATGCTAAATTTCATCTAAATTTGTTTATTGGTTTCGGAGTTGCGATACAAATTTTAACCTGTTATCCTATAGGAATTAAGCCATTTCCTGGGAAAAAATATATCCTATAACCATTCTCGGGTTTTCAACTACAACTATGCAAAGTTTCATCTAAATCTGTCCAGTGATTTATGCGTGAAGCACGTACAGATAGACAGAAATAAATCCAAAAAAATTTTTTTTTGGTCTCTATATCGATAACAAGCCTCCCTGTGTCAAAATTTTCAAAAAATACTCAATGTACAGAATTGACCCTGTTACAGTTTTATTATTAGTATAGAATATATTTTGATAATATTCTTTTAATGAATACGGTAGTGACAAATAACTCCATAATCCATAATATTTAAAAGCTACGATTTAAATTGTAACCTATGTTAGTATGTTAGATATTATTACAATTTATTTTGTGCATTTGTATGTCTTATTCCAGACTGTAATCTATCTCCGTGTTAGGCACATTATCCAAATAGGTTCAGTAGTTTTTGCGGGAAGGAATAACAAACATCCATCCATCCAACCATCCCCACAGATTTTGCATTTATAATATTACTAGAAACTGCCCCCGCTTCACTTTAGAAGAACCAGTCACCAGAAAACTGTAATAGTTAGACATACACCATCACGGACTTATTTGTAGATATTGATGTCCTCTATAAAACTGTAGTACATCACTTTGCTCTATTGTCAATCATTTC
>DWJZ01007131.1:0-12385 GCA_018249125.1 Asbolis capucinus
CATGAGAAAACATTACTATACTACTAACCAATAAAACATTTATTTAAATAATGCTTTTGATTTTTTTTTATTATGACACATGTTGGTTCAAATGCTCAGTGTAAATATGTAGCGTTTAAATATTTGCCAATAAATATTGTAACCAATTTTGATAATGTGTTTAATTTCATCCACAGTTCATCATAGTTTTAAATTTACCTACCATCTGCCGGTTAGCCTGACAGCTACACCGAAGGTCGTAGGTTCGATTCCCACCCAGGTCAAACTTTTCTGTGATGACCAGGAATGTTTGTTCTGTGTGTAAAACTTGTATATACATACATATGTATTTATAAAATATATGTATACTTATGTATGTTCATAAGTTGTCAGATCACCATAGTACAAGCTAATGCTTAGTTTGGGGTCAGATGGCCGTGTGTGAGTGTCCGAAGATATTTATTTATTTATGAATATTGTATGTATATATAAGTAGTACCGTGTAAATACAATCATACGTTTTGAATTGATCTGTTATATTTTGTAGATTTCACTGAACTACATTGTCGATAGCGAAAAAATTTCAAATTATTTATTTCAAATAGGTATTTTCAATACACTTATTTTGACATTTTTTTATAAATTACCACCGTTCATTTCAAAATTATCACCAAAACAAAATATACAAATCTATTAAAAAGAAACTAAGCGGAATCTGCTGCCAATGTATATTACTTCCAAGCATTCTTATCATTAGTGTATTTATTGACAAATATATATATTTATATCATATATATTATTTTACTTTTATTCATGTACACTTGAAACAACAAATAATACAATATTATGATATATATTGTACATTGGAATTCTTAACCTTAACTAAATTAGTTTTTTCTAATATATACTGTCCGCCTGCCTTTCAGTTACCCCGCGGAAAATAATAATAACTTGAATAAAGTATAAAAGTAATAATTTCCGTTAAACCATTATGCAAAATTTTAATTTTGAAATATACATTTTTACTTCTAAACTTACATATTTTCGAACAATTTTGCTGAAAGAAAATGTGTCCTACACCTATACTTCCACGATTCTAAAATAATGTTCATACAAACTTGGCAAGTTTGTATGACAAAAATTCTGCAATACAGTACAAGTACAATCAATTCAATTCAATCTTCTAAACGTAGCATATCCCGTTATCATTTCTTGCCCTTCCCTTTAGGCTTGGGGTCCTCGGGCTCCGGTACCGGCTCGGGTTCCGGTGGCGGCCAGTAGTGGTCAAAGAACGCGTCATCGACCGCGGCGCTCAGCGGCAGCACATGACTGCGCCGATTCCATGTCTCTCTATCCTTCTCTTCCTGCTCTTCCAGCTCTCGTTCTTCTTTAGATCGAAGCTGTAAGTCGTGTTATGAATAAGCTTTCATGATCGTGGAACATTAAAAGTAACGGGTACTCACGATTATTATTTATAGCGATATTCTGACCTAGTTGCACGGACAGTGGTCCCGAGTCTTGTAGGTATAAATTATAAGCGCCAGTAAGCGTTACAGTTTTTTAAACTTATATTTCGTTTTTTAAAATTTGTCAACCTGATGGTAAGTGGGCACTTTACCCATAGTCATAAGAATAGAGACAGAGACTTGGGTATGGCCAAGGAAAGAAAGTACTAACTCCTGACCCCAAAAAAAAGAAAAAATCCCTGAACGAAATAATCCTTTCACGAAGTTCTTCCATGTACCTAGCAGGATATTAGTTATATAATGATTAATTACGTATGGGTCTAAAAGGAGCCGGACTCCAATCTAGAACTTCACGAATTCAAATCAAACAATAGCCGTCACCTCCAAAAGAGCAAGATATTCTTCTGTATCAACTTCCTTCTTCCTTCCCTTTGGAGGCGCCTTGACTTCTTTCTTAGGAGGTTTCTCCTTTTTCGGCTTCAACGGCGCATACATTCGTTTTGGATTCTGGATGTAGTGGGGCGCGTCTATCACCACGTATTCCGGAGTGAAGGTAAACACGGAACGAACTAGGTTGTATTGGTAATCAGTACTGAATCTGGACAAACAAAATGGATGTTGGAGTTACCAATCAAAATGTCTCTTCTGCAATTGGGAAGAGGTTATTGCCACCCATAACTGTTCCACTACTGGGTTCGAGTCTCCTCTCACAATTTAAAGGGTATAGGCCACGGTTCGCCACGCTGGCCAAGTGATATAAACGAGCACATTGACTATTAAACGACATAGTTTTTGGTCAACATCAAACCATGCTTTAAGACTTACAAGTCAAAAATGTAATGTATAATCTTGATGAGATCCTGCATCGAGCACTCGTAGGCCGCGCCCTCGAAGGTTACCAGGTGCTTTGACATCGGCGATGCGGTCTTAGACCGGCTATCCAAGTCCTCTTGTGCCTTGTAGTGGACTGCGACCTCCGCCGGAGTTGGCAGCCGATCATTTTCAGCTACGAATCTCGCTGCTGCTAGCATATTGTCCTTTAAAGAAATGGTTAATGAAGGAACACATCAAAGTTTGCCAGACGCAAACAAAACGCTGGAGATTGTAAACATTTAAAGAAAATTTTTTGTGATACTCAAATTTTTTGGACGATTTAACTTTGGTCTCTCGAATCATAATCAACCTACGGGAGAGAATCTCTCTAATTTAAAAAAGTAATATGCGTCGATTCGTATCAATTACCATTTGCCTCGTTGAAAGAAAACATCGTGATGAAACCTGGACTCCAAAGTTCCCCACAAAGTTAGTGTCTACCAATACACACTTGGCCAGCTTGTTAGACCATGCCACGTACCTCTCATAGTGTGAAAATACCCAAGCCAAGTGGTGGGACAATTCTGTGTGGCAATGATGATGACCTGATTTTTCAACCATGAAGGAATCGCCTATTTAAAAGATTGAAAAACAGTATAATAAGGCAACCCCTCAAAATACAAAAATAAAATATTTATCAATTAAGTTACCTCAAACCTCCTCAGCATCCGCTGTCTGTCAGCAGCATCGAAATGCTGCATCTCTTTCATCCACTCACAAAACCAAAGAATAAGAATAGCTTGGGCCGCTGAAAATGGTTTAAGAACTTTATTACTATGAAAAAAGCTGGTACTAGCGATAACAAAAAGCAACTGTAGCCAAATCTTACCCCTAGCCATATCATGCTCTTGCGCTCTCCTCAGCAAATTAGCAAGAGTGTCGAGGAACCAGTACTCAGCCAAACTCCTCTTGTACTCCTTACAGCCGGTCAGCTCAGCCAAAACGTCAATGTACTTCTGGGGAGCTGTCGACGTTATTTTTGGGATCTCTGTTGCATCAATAAACTTCTTGAACTCTGCTGGGAGAACGTGGATTCTGTAGAGTAAGAAGTAGTAGATTGGTCAGTGTAAATGAAAAGAAAACAAATTTACCGTCAGTTATTTTAGGTTATGGTGAGCCTTTCGATGGAATAAAATCTTTCGATACTATGTTGCCACTAACGCCTCCAGTCCGCATCTGTGTAGCAGAGTACGCTTTAGAGCACCTCTGTTATGAAGCGACCGTGCTCAGAAGTGAGTTATTCATGGCAATGACGGATTTACCAGCAGACAGGTTTTTTGGGAGACAAATATTCAGACCGATTTGGTGCCTCAAAAATATTTAAGATAAATCCGTATTCTTCAAGATTTATTAAAAATATTTAAAAACAAGCTTTAATTATAAATCTATTATACATAGAAACACAACATTTCATAACTGTATTATTTATTATTAGTCGTTGAGGAGTTCCCTTGTCTGGAGCCAATTCTGAACGTAGTATCAGGTCATGCTTGTAATAAATATGTATTGTCATCAGGATGAAAACTTTATGCAAAATTCCGCTCAGTAGTGCAAGAGGAAGTGAGTCTAATTAAGCTTGTAAGATTTGACCCGTTACAAACAATTATACAAATATAGTAACATACTAATATACAAACATACACTGCAAGTTAAATAAAAGAGTGTAAAAACGACACGTTTTGACAATTATAGAGGTAAGATTTAAAAGTCTACCTTGCGAATGTGTAATTTATTTAATATATATATATATATATATATTAAATCCACCTCTGATCTTTTGGTTGAAGACAGATGGTAGTTTATCTCTATACCTAATTTCCTACCGACCAGTACTCGACCTACCAGATACCATTCATATAACCTGTTAAAATTCTCTATTTCTCTCGTAGAATCTGGCAACACTCTACGTAGTGATGGCGACGGAAATATTTCCGGTTTTTCTTCTTCCTCTTCTACTGCAACTTCAGTTTTAACTTCTTCTTCTTGAACCGGCTCTGGTTTTTGCTCCTCCTCTTCTTCTATGTCGGGGACTAAAAATATTATCGAATTAATAAGTTTCACAGTAAACAACTCTTACTTCATAGTATAAATGCGAAAATTTGGATGAGTGATTGTCACTGGAACGATTTCTTATCTAATGTAGCAGTCTAACAAATAAATTTAACCTAACGTCGCGATTAACAATATAAACGAAAACTTAAAACTCAGAAGTCACGACGAATCGAAAATCACGAAGTCTTTTTTTTAATTGACGGCAAAAAAAAATTATCGATTATAATTATATAATCAATAATCGATTATTAGATATCGATAATAATAACGCTTATCAATTTGTTTTGAGTCAAACGCCTGCTTATAAAATAAAATTTATTTCATCCACACGAATAACAATAACAAAAAAACTCTGTCACAGATGTCGACGGGACCCCGCTCGTGCCTCAATTTAAAACCCAACCCTATCCTACCTACTTAGGTCTTGTACCTACCTACCTACTTAATTTTGTTAATTACTTGATGCCAATAGCTTTGAAAGCGAAATAAATATTTCATTACCTTGCGCTTCGGTATCCCCAGACGTAGATGATGATTCAGAAGACGGAGGTGCAGACCTGATGCACTCCAGACCCGACTGTGACAGAAGTTTGTTTAGTTGTTCCACGTGAGCATCTTCTATTCTTCTGGAAGCCATGACTCTCACTTTAAACCTTCTCACTGACCTAAATCCCAAACTTGGTAGCTTCAGATGATACTGCTGCCGACTGATTTTATACTAAGGGATGATTTAAGTAACCGTTAACCTATAATCAGTGCAAATTCGATCTGGAATGTTTTCTATATAAGTTTGTATGGCGAAATTTCCAACAGTGTAATATTTGGCAAGGAAATCGATATTGTAGTATGAAATTTCAAGAAATGATCACTTTTTTGACAGCACGTTGCTCTGACACTTCAGTCAGTTGTCAATAGTGACATATCTCTTCTTTTTAATTCAATTACAGTTAAACAAACCTTCTGAAACCTGCCGAATCTACTATGGAATCCTACAAAGTACTACCGATAAAATTCTTCCGTCAACAGATTTGTATATACATTATTGTAGCTCATCGATTTCTCCGTTTCTGGGACTTGGAACTTGTTTTACAAACGTATCTACGTTATATACGTACGGATCTCTACGTTATGTAGCTATTACAATATTAGTAAGGATTCTAGCCCATGTTTGATCAGCCTGTATGGGTAACTTATTTTATAACAGCCAATAATTTAATATTTCGATATCGTGTAGGTTCAATGAAAATTCTCTGTAGGTTGATAGACAATTCTGTCACTGTCTCTTAAAGGTTATTTTGACAAAAATTTTAACAGTTCTCTAAAGTGGTCACAACACGTCAGACGATGACGTCACGAAAAACCTGAATCACGCTATCGGCGTTTTCTGTATTGTTAGCATATATACAAGTTCCGACTGGCAACTATCGGAGTTCGGCCGCTCCCCAGGGCCTGGTCCCTGTCTGTCCAGGTCTGAACCTCGTATGGCGGGAGATCTCCCCTTTGCTAAATTTGCCGAGGTTATTTCCATAGCTGATTATCAAAAGTGAATTAACCTGCACGTCTGAGAATAGCTAAGCATAATGTTCTCAACACTATGAAGTCCACTAACCCGAACTTGGTCGCGTTGTGGACTACGTGCCCTTCAGATTGTTAAAGGCAATTCAAGTTCAGTAAAGGGACCGTTAAACTAATATTAAAATAATAAATTGACAAGAAATTTTTGTGTAAAAACCGAAATATTTAAATTGTTTTAAAACTGTATTTTACATGCACTTCACTACACTCAAAGCGCCAATTTCTTTTTGATTCTTATTCATTTATTCCTTTTCTGTACTTTCAAACAGACCCTATAAAATCTAACGCCCTACTAAAACTATCGCCTGATTATAACTTTGAATAATATTCACGTCGATATGAATAAATGAGTGCTTTTGAATTGTAAGTAGATATTATAGGTACTGTTGAATTGTCGACTGTATTTCCTTTAAACACAGCCGGTGGATGGAGTTGAGACTTCAAAGATTTAAGGTTGTGGAATTCATTAATTTTTTTACCGCTACAATTAAGGGTTGTAATTGGAAAAAAACACCCAAATTGGGGGTGAACCGAAAAAGGGTTCGGCGGAATGGAGTTTCAGACTTTTTAAGGTATATGAGCAAGCGATAAAGTTATTGCTTTTTGTTACATATTACATTATGGATGTATTTTTGTTAGTCCTTCAAGCAAACACTATTTAACGTTTTGTATAAAATTTGGCAGAGTTAGTGTGGATAAAACACTGGCTACTTTTTAGCAACGTAGTTATCGAACGAGTGAAGCCGAGAGCGGTATTGAATTATTTAAGTATATTTTGGTTTCAATCAAAAATATATTAGATCTCATTTTTACTCGAAGCTTACATGGTATCGATTTTGTAGGCAATGGTTATGTTACTAAACCTCACGAAACTCACGAATCTCACGAAACAACCTGCTGCTTCTGCCAAAACATAAGGTCAATTAGCCTTCTATTACGGCACGGCTAGGTACCGACCGTGGTGATTTACGAACGCAGTTTTGAATTAACCAAATTGCGGTGTATTTTTACGCTATACTTTATCATCTCCACGCTTTGAATGAATCTTTTAGTACCTAGTTTGTGCCATGTGTAAACTTGTCCTTAGTAAAATATTGTAAGTATTTTTATGCCTCATTTTTTACCATTTAGGTAGGTAAATTTATGCTAATATTATAAACGCAAAAGATTGTGAGGATGGATGGATGGTTACTCCTACACGTAAAAACTACTGAGCCGATCTGAATGAAATTTTGTACAAAGATAGATAGTATTCTAGACTACTACGCTACTTTTCATCAGTGTACCTACCACGTAAAGACGCGAGCGGAAACAATAGGATTATTCACAAATACTTGCTCCATGTCTGTGGTATTATTAAACATAATACAGATTTGTATTAGTTCATGTTTTGTTTTTTTTTTTTATTTTTTTTACTATGTTCTTTTATATTTGTTTTTTAAATTTTTATTGCCGGCAGTTGCCTTACGAGAGGTTTAGTAGACTGTCTTCGTTACCCGACTTCGGTTACTGTACTTCGTTACCTGTTATCTACAATAACGTACAATCTACAAGCCGGGTAACGAAGTAAGGATCAGCTGAGTAAGCGATAAATATACCGGTTTTAAGGAAAGTTGTTATTTTATGAGTCTAAAATAAGAAGGGTAGAGTTTTCTTCCTGTAACGTTATGTTAAGTGTTTCGTCGTCGCTATCTTCCCATAACTTGGGCCACACGTCAGAAATCTACAAATCCCGATCACTACTACAAATTATTGTTTCTCTAGAATTATATCAATAATTGCGTAGCTGTTAGTCAGTTCTCTCGCGTTTGGGTTCGATTACCGGCTGAAGCAGATGTCTAACTTTACCTAATATTTGTATGACAAACAAATATGTATCAGGGAACATAGACAACACAAAAACATTGACCCGAGAACAAAAATTTATCTGTCACAAAATGCTCTCACCAGGAATCAAACCCTCTCTTTATACAGAGTAACCATCAAGACTACAACCCTTACATAATACATACATACTTAGGTACAGACAGACAAACATCAAAACCCTTTTGATTTCACTGTACGTATGAAACCTAATCCTGTCCATATACTAACAAAGCCCATTTCCAATTAAGACAAATCAAACAGTTTTAAATGAAGCGAGTTTTTATTCAAAGTACGTTAAATAAATATAGCTTATCGTACGCACTCGTGCTATACCATACTTATATGTATATTTCCAAGTAATACGCGTGTCTGTGTACACGCACACAGAGAAGAGCGTGCGTGGCAAAAATGCAACTCTACGACTTGGTTAAATATCGGACGCGTGCGAATGGGATGGAGAGGAACTTTGTTACAAATAAATTTTTGTTATTAATTTTAAATTCAGAACATTTTATTGAATAATATTAATGATTGTACTGTCATGTGATGGTGATGTCAATGCGATGTTACTAATTAGATGTAATGCTTAAGAAAAAAAAATTGTTGTTGTCGTTTTAATAAAGTATATTAAATATTACTTTTTACCTGCAAATTTTGTGTATCAGCATATTCCATGTGTAACAGATGTTACAAACACATTTATACAATCATCGCAAATGGTTACGATATACGAAAAAACATTTCAGTAACAGAAATTTTGCCCTGCCCTGCCTTTCGAGTTGCAGGCTTAATAACCATAAGAAATTTAATGGAAAAGTAATGATTGTTAACTAAGTTTTCTTAAATTATTGAAACAACTTTAGTTCTTTATTATATAAATTCTGAATTTCTTTAAGAAGTAATTATCTTTTAGATGAAGCAGAACACCGAAATATTACTTATTATTATTGAAGAGGTAACAAAAATGACGTCTGTTAATTATATTTTCAACTGTACAATATTAAACATTGTTCATACATTTATTATGTGAATATATTAAAAGTTTCTTCCGAAGTAAAAATCCAACCTTTTCTTAACTTAAGATGTAAACTTTAAGTAATACTATAAGTATGACTGTTACTATGTTTATAAATATAAATACTAACAAAATTTCTACAAATTATTTAATAAACATGCACCAACACCCTCTCCACAACCATCGCTATTCCCAACTTCCCCAACTGGCGAGGTGAATGAACCTACGAAATGCACACGCACACACCCAAACAAGCACACAGGCGTGTATGACGGACAAGTCAGGGCACATTAACGTAGGTTAGTGCCCTATAAGTTGTGCCATAAGAATTTTTACTGCCTTCCAATGGGTTCGGACATTACACTAATAATGATGTGACGCGGTCAATTGTCCAGATTGGGAATTATTTTGGGTTTTTTTTTATTCTCCCTTTCTCTCTCTAGTCGGTTCCTTATGTCTGAGTGGTCAGCATCAGGACTGCATTTGCAGGGATCTGCCTCCACCGGTTTCATACAGACCTCTGACAACCGTCTAAAATTTGGAAGATGAGTTTTAACTTCATCACCTTGGTGAACGATCGTGCGATCGATTTTTTATTACAATCAACAAAAAAACAATAACATCACAAATATTAAATTATTACTTAAAATCAATTATTATTTTTTATATTAAACCTCCGTGGGTTTTAAAGTCTTTTCGATGAATTAAAAAATAAAATTACCGTCTTTTCTGGTGTTAAGCAGATGAACCAGGTGTTTACCAGCACAACACTAAAAGCTGCTGTCAATCAAAAAAGTATCTCCAGCCTCCAACCTGAACACTAGTTTGAATTAAGGAAGACGGTAGATAGGCTGGCTTCCAGGTCATCAACATGGCAACCCATTACTATCCCACTGCTGGGCGCGGGTCCCTTCTCACAATGAACTTTACTAATATTATAAAGCTGAAGAGTTTGTTTGTTTGAACGCGCTAATCTCAGGAACTACTGGTCCGAATTGAAAAATTCTTTCAGTGTTAGATAGACCATTTATAGAGGAAGGCTAAGATGATAAGAAGCCAATGACAAATATATATATATATATATATATATATATATATATATATTAAGTGGTATATTACTCATAGTTATTTGTAACGCTACATATATTGGACGCAATGTACTTTTGTGGAACTCTCAGGAGTGCTGTTTTCCTCATGATGTGTTACAATCAAACAATACCGATATAACTCGAGTCGCTTCTTACGACACCCTGGTCTGCCTACTTGGGATTGGAGTTAACTGGGTCACCACATTAAAACCAAAATATGAACACCTGTTTTCCGCCCGCAGCTTAACCTGTATTACAGGTATATTGTAAATAGACTATAATCTATCTCTGTCACAAATTTCATTCGGATCTGTTTAGTGTTTTGCAAACACCTGTCTATCCATCCATCCACCCTCATACATCTTCGCATTAACAGTATTAGTAGGATTTAAAAATTATGTCAGCACAATCATTGTATGTCAAATCACCAAATATGAATTATTCATACCACTTCCAATTCATATGAGATTTGTACGTTCATTTTTCATAAAATATTCACTACATAATATTTAAAATATTCATCGAACTGATGTGTACGACTGTTAGAGATAAAATATATGCGATAAAGAATTTACTTGAGATGAAACGGAAAGGAAAATTATATTTTTAAACACATTAATAAAAAAAAGTCATAAAACCTTATCTTAAGACTTCTATTTGTGTTTTTATTTTAAATCGCTTCGCTTAGGTATAGCTCCATAGCTATCCTATACTTAAGAAGGCGGAATATGTCAAATGAAAATTACTTTTTATATTGCCAGTGCCTTTTTAATCTGCCAGTAGGTTACAGTTACCGTTGTAAAATGTTATTTAAAAAAATATATTATATATATATATATATGTTTAGTAAGCTGTTAGTTTCTATCATAAAATAAATCATTTGACTTTTGCTTTATTCTGAAATTTGTTATGAACTTAATATATTTTTCGTAGCTTTTATCAGCAAATATTCGTAACATCTATAATAATATTAAAAGGCTCATCTCAGGAACTGCTAGTTCGAATTAAAAAAATCTTTTAGGGTTGTATAGTCTTTTTACCGAGAACAGCTGTAGCCAATAATAACTGAGTATAAATAAGATATTATAAAAGGGGAGAAAATTTGTTTGGGAGCTATGTACGTTTTTTCCTGAAATTAACGCGGATAAAACTGCGAGGCACAGCTAGTAGTTATCTAATTGTATTTGTTTTATAGCTACTAAATACCTAATAAAACAAAATGAAGACAATAATTTTAAAAAGTGCTTCTATTATACTTGTTTCCGTTATTCTAAATTCAATTTTGTTCTTAATTTTAAACTCTCTATCAGTGAGTATCACCTCATGTTCCTTGAATAATTTATTTAAGATGAGTTCAAAGATTAAGTGGCGATAAATTAACGAGAGTGGTTGTATCGTCCCAGACAAACAGAAAACAGGTCCTACCACCTACAAATTGTCCATTGCAAATTGCTATATCCATAAATAACTCTCATAATAATTTTATTTTGTATTATTTTTTAGCTGACGATCGAACAAGTGTCTATATTCAAAATTCAACAGCTCTTTTACGTTTTTCTCTAACACCTCCAATATTTTCGAAAGTTATTCTTTATGCCTTTTCGAATATTCGGAGTTTAAATAGTTGGCGCCTTTGATTTTCTTTTTTTTTTCTGTTTGGACTCACAGCAAGGCCGTTTTGTTTTACAGCTTTTGATGCTGGCTGGAAATATTTTGATCCGGATTTTTGCATTTTTCACCTCGTGGTTACAAGTTTAACAAATTATTATGAGCAGTAGTTCCCAATAAATTTTATTAAAGTTAAAATAAATTGTAAGATATTTTTTTGTGTGAGGATATTTGTTTTTTACATAACTTCTACAGTTAAGTTAGTCAAATGTATATTTTTATACAAAAGAATTAAGATATTCTGTTTCTTGACATTATTAGAATACTTTCAGCCATAATATTAATAAGTTTAAATCTGATGAATTAATGTATTAAATTATTAACATGGAAGATATTCGAGAAAAGCACTTTAATATTTAATTTGTAAACTCAATAGATTCCTTAACAATGTCTTTTAAAAATGTATATTTGTCTGTTTGTATATTGAACCGCCATTCACAAAATATGGCTTAACCAATTTACATTCGATTTAGCCATGTTGGCCTGGAATAACATAATATCTAACCGTAAATAATTTATTAAAATCCGTTAATAATTAAAACTAATTGACTATTTAAAATTATTTATTTTAATATCATTTTTTTATTTTAAGTAAGTACCCAACACCGTAGACGTCATCGCCACTTTCCATCAGGTAGGATCGACGTAAAGCAGTAACTTATTATATATAAGCGGTGACAGCCTAGTGGTTAAGAATTCGGCCACCTACTCGGGAGGTCCGGCTTTGAATCCCAGGGCGCGCACTATTGACTTTTCGGAGTTATGTGCGTTTTAAGCATTTAAATGTCACTCGCTATAACGGT
>DWJZ01007132.1:0-12384 GCA_018249125.1 Asbolis capucinus
TGGTGGAAGCCGTACCGGCGGTAGGTGTTCTTGTACAAATTTCCTCCGCTATTTGAGACTGCGTTCAAAATTGCCGACGCATTCAGAATTCTTATTCCACGATCTTTTAAAAGGCTTTCTCAGCTTCTCAATGGATGCTCTATGAATACCTTCAACGTAACATGACCGCAAAATTAATCTTTGTGGGCCTCAACAGTGCAGCCATGTAAAATAGGTACTTGGAGTACTCTCGATTCCTCACAAACTCATTATACATTTTATTAGCGTACGCGCGGGCGATTATAGCGAACAATAACAGACGTATATCTTTGTTTGATGTGATGCCCCAGTGGTTGGAATGTCGGTCTCTCGGACGAGAGGTCCTGGATTCAATGCTGCGGCGCGCACTCATTTATATTAGAAGTTGATTATAATTTGCTGCTGTGAAGGAAAACATCGTGAGGAAACCTGCACTCCCGAGATTTCTCCATAAAGTTCTCAAAAGTGTGCAAATTGTTGCTTCATCGAAGTAAAAAAATAATGTTTTATTCCAACACGTGTCCTCTCGTTGAGACGACCGCCAGTTCAAGCTGCCAGGTGACAGTCAACATGTACTCAAATTAAGCTGATAAGTAGCCAATCATTCCATACAATAGTGTCGTATAACAGCGAAATATTTTCACGATGAAAAAAATTTCCACACTGCTAAAACAAAAATGGGGCCCTTCACAAAAATTATACGAAATGCGTTTTCCGGAATTAATTCCCGACAAACCGTGTAAGCTGTATAAATTTAATCAGTTCGCAAACAAACGACGGAGGTGGACCCTCGCATTATCACCCTCGGACGTTAAAATGAAAATATGAGTAACCGACGCGAAAATATCACAGTAATCATGTAAATTGCGGCCAGGACGACGCGCAACGCCGGGAACAACAACTAGTTATAACTAGTTACTAGTACTAAAAAGATTCCCTGTAGAAAATGTCTGAGCTTAATGTCGCAATTAGGACACTGCACTCAAATTATGGCAGGTGTCTGAATACAGTGTTCATATTACATTCTTCGTGTCAACGTGGTTCACGAAGTGTCTTTAAGGTACCGACGTGCTGCGCTAGTTCACGCTGCTTACTTTCTTGTAACAATCTGTACTATAGAGGAAAGATTTTATTGTAAGTTTATTAGACCTGACTAGGCTCTGAAACTACTGGACCGATTTGAAAAATTCTTTTACCCTTAGAATCCTACATTATCCCTGATGAACATAGACTATAAAATATTTGTAAAAACGTTAGGAGTCCGTATGATAATTTCGAAAATGTAACCCGTCGTATAAAAAAATCCAAAAACATCCTTATATCCTGAACGCTGCGTAAATTATTAATAATTTAATAACAGAGCTAAGTTATGTACTACAGTTTTATAGAGTACATCAACATCTAGAAATAAGTCCGTATTGTCTAGTTATTTATAAACCTTCTCCGTCTTCATCCCTCCTCTTAGTATACTGTCAGTGCGTTACGTTGGTTTTGTTCAAGTATGTTATGAAGCTCCGTAACTGTGATTGAGACCATCCGGTATTCGATAGTTTGTGTCCCGCCGCACGCGCGCACTGTCACTCTTGCGTAGTTTGATTGTTATTTCTACCTAGTGGTTTTTTATTTACGAGTTGGCATCCGGAAACTAAACTATCCAGAAGTAAAGAATAATCCGAAATAATTTGGAGAAAAAAATATTTACTTATTCCTTATTAAATATACATACATATGTATATCCGTACCCGAAACCGGTGTAATTTTATTTCTATATCCGATATCATCCCTAGTTTTACTATCGGCAACGGGTGCTACTACCTACCTTATATTTCCGTCTTCCCCGGTTGATGAAGCAACCCTGTCAATTCTGCCTGGCCCACAATGATCGGTGCCCCCCTCGGTTGCTGCTACCGTTGTATGCGACGATATCTTGCCATTCGGCGACCCATCTGTTGGCTTTCCTGCTTATCACTAAGTTAGTACGCCCAACACCTTAGACATCATCGACACTTTCCAGCAGGTGGGATTACCATTATCTTATTCTGAGTAAAAAAAATCCTTTCGATGTCTTAATAATACCCAAGGAGGCTTCCGTTTCAGACTCCATAGAACAGAGGTCGGCAGCCCGCAGCCCTCAGCGCGCGGCGTGTGCCACTGCGCTGCGGCCCACGCACGCCTCATTTATGCAACGAAACTTGGTGTTTCTTGTGATCCTCCCGACAACATGGCCCTCACGTGGCCAGTAGCCGAGCCCTACCCTATAACACCGCACATGTCAGATATTATAAACAAACATTTTATTGTAAACAAAATATGAAATAAATGATATTTCTGCTTAATACCAAAAGTGTAGTTGATGTTTCTCGAAATCCAATAACAGAGTATGCTGAGGTAATGAAATTCAAAACCTCTACAGTCTATTTGAAGTAGAATTGAAGTGGATATTGAGACGGAGGAGGTCTGACATCGGCTGTAGTCTAAAGTGAGGAAAGAGATTTATATTTCTGTACTCATTACGTATTTATACCGCTGTTTGCTATCATTACTTAACATATATTATAATATCTTCATTAATGATACTACCTACCTCGTCCTTGCTCATCTTCATCGTCGTCATCATTACAGTGTATAATTGACTACCGAAACTAGACCAGAGGTATCACCGATGAGTTTTCGACCAAGAAAGTGCTCCAGCAATTGTACTTTGTACTCACATAATTATTATGTATGTAACATATAATAAATCGGTAACTTGTCATCATTTTTATATTAACTTAGTCTATGAATATTTTAATCGTGAAGTAGAATATATGTAGATATTTGAAAAATTCCGTCTATGGCCCTTGTTTTTCTGCAAAGCACAGTCACTCGTACAAATATATAAGAATAAATGTTTGTTTATTTTTTTTTCTATGGATTTTTTAAATGTTAGAAGAGTCTGATGTCTTTATCATTTCTTTAAGGATTCTGAAAAAGGTGTGAGTATCTGGTTGCGCCAGTCCGTGCTCTTTATGAATCTGTGCGGGCAATAAAAGTGAGCCGCTGACCGATCAGTGGCAAAGCTGTCAATGTCACATTACGTCAGTTATTATCATTATGTACTGATAGAAATTTTAATTCGTTTGCACGCATCGACGTAGTAACTAAAACGTCTATGTGTGCCCGCTTCGCATGACACCATCCGCAGCATACCTTTAGGAAGCATCAAAACCTATAATCGAACTCGATGCCGAGGAATCCTTCGAAACTAGACCTAGAACCACGTAGATGGAATACATCGATTGGACAAATGTTGATGAGTTGATGGGTCGCAAAGCGCGCCGGGTATAGCTAAATTAAAAGGTATTGTTAGTATCGTGTTTCTGCAGCCTCGGCCGCGACCCGATCGGCGTCGTATCCCGGCCGATAGCCTGCGGCCGGCCAACACCGCAGCCCCACCGCCGCCCGCTCTACCTCTGCATATTGTTCTATTACCATCCCTCATTATTAGATAACTTCGTCTTTCAACTCAAGCGTGTACTCTACGTTACATTTTAATTATAATCTTATTTTGATTGACTTGGATGACATTTACTTCATCCATCCATCCTTTAAATAACATTAACACTATGCTAAGAAAATCACTATCTAAATGTTATAGTGAATTTGCAATTTTAATAGCCGACAGTAACGCTGATAAGCGATCCCGGGTTCGATTTCTATTTATATAGTATGAGACCGTTGAATACTTGTTCTCAATAGGTGTTAGTAATTATACATTAATGTTGTCAATGACAGACAGAGCAATTCAATAGCGCAATGATTTGACATTGTATTTGGATCTGAGATCAAATAACACACTAACTGGACGTGGTCGAGTAATTTCTATTCATCCGTCCATTTAACCAACCCGGAAAACAATTCCACCGCCGTTCATCCCCAAGGAATGGTAATTACTAATCGCAGGCGAAGGGCGCCACCCCTTCAGGTTTCGAATTTACCTTATTTTATTGCCTACGGACACTCTTAACCTTTCCATAATTACTACTCACGATAATTGTCTGCTGCGAGAACTTGACAGTTGTAGTTTCATGACCAACGCAGCATCTTTGCACACAGGAAGAAGTAATATTTTATCATTATTTCGTTAAACGCTATCGTATGAATTGACAGGAACACATAACGTCGCGAACAAAATGAAAACTTGTATTTTTTCGGTAAACTTACAAAACGTTTCTTTGACCTAAAAAAACCCTTAACTTACAATTGTCAGTGCAACTTTGCAGAGCCCGATTACAGCACATAAAAAATAATTGGAAACGTTTTTACACAACCATTAATTTTGCGATGGTCCGCAACTAAGTGTTTTCACCAAAACGGCAATTAGGGCCGTACCAGCACATGGACCAGTGATATTACTAGAAACAGGAAAACGTTTTAACAGAGATACTTTGATCGATATACAGACCAAAACAATTTTTTGGATTTATTGTCTGTTTTAGCTTCACGCAAAAACCACTTGACAGATTTAGATGAATCTATTCTAGCTAAACTAAAATTATAAAAACCTGCCAAATATTAAAGAATATAAATATTAAGAATGATTTTAGGATTGGTTTTATCCCAGGAAATAGCTTTGATCCCGCAAGATAACTCGTTAAAATTAGTATGGCAACTCCGGAACCGTTGGACCAATTTAGACAAAATTGTGCATGTTTGTAGCTTTAATGGCGAGGAGGATTATTGGATACTTTCCATGTTATATTCTGCCGAGTGCAACTTCTAGCATTAGCTTATGATGTGCTAATAGCTTCCTAAATAGTAGTCCTAATTGGTTAGTCGAGCGTGGAATGTGTCCCAGATTACATGGCGACCACAGCATGCCGTCCATCCTGAGTGATCCAAGTCGAACAACAACGGGCGCGGTCAGTAAGAAGATGGGTGACCGGTTACGGCAAAAATTCACTTTATCGTGCTTCAGATGGCATATACAGCCATCAGTCCGTGGTGACATCGCACAACACGTCATACGATGACGTCACAACAAAAAACCTGAATCACGCTAAAGGAGTTTTCTGTATCGTTAGCATATACTCGTATGTATACAAGTTCCAACTAACAACTGTCGGAACTCGTCCGCTCCCTAGGCATTTGACCTCGCCTGGCGGGAGATCTCCCCTTTGGTAAAAGTCCCAGTTACAATCAGATAAGAGTATTTAAATTGGAAGTCTTTAGGCGTCATAAAACTTCCGACCCTGGGTTTGGCCACTAAACCCTTCAACATTCCCATCTGCAGCATCATGGTGGAGCAAGTGCTAGGCTCCCTTGTCACGAGGAGAAACGCTCAGTAGTGGGCATTAATGGGTTGTAACCACCGATCGCCAACCTTTTCTTACGTGAGGGCCACAAATATAATGACATTGGTGCGGGCCACGTGTCGTTGTTGTTAATAGTCGTCGCTATGTTGTTTTGTTTATAATCTATCTTTTTGTCGTAATCCTAATAAGAAGTATTCTTCGTTATTCCATCCATCCAGTTATAATAAATTGTGGATGCCTTCTATATTGGATAAGGTTCTTCTAAATTAAACATCCGTAAAATTTTCACATGTAATAACTAATAACTGGCTCACTTCGCTTCGATCTAGCAGATACTTAGATTTTATTTTTTGTATGATAACCAATAAGTGAAACAAATACAAAATTCTAACCAAAGTTCAAAGCAATAATCGTTCTTAAGACAATACAACGGTCCGAATTTAACTTGGATCAGCGGTATCTGTAATAAGCGTGCACAAACAAACAACCTACTCTAAATATTATTGGATGCTATTCTTCACTAAATCCCTAGAAATGGCTGCTCGGTAATTCAAATCCATTTTCAAAGACGTATCTGTCACATAAATGTCTACCCCGGATGAGAATCGGAAATAGCCTTTGTCAAGCTACTGACTTCCCACGGCGCGATTTTATGGACAGGTCGCATTAACGCAACGCGGGAATTAACTCAACTGAGACAATGATAGCACTAACACTTTGCCTTAATTGAATTTTAAACTTTATGTAAGTTGTAAAGATTCAAATAGACTGACGAGCGAGCGGAAAGCAAAGCTTTGTGCTCATCATTGCTACCAATAATTGTCCCACCACTGAGTTTGGGTCTCTGATAATGTGAGGGGTACATGCCGTAGCCCATCACACTAGTCAAGAGCTAATTGATAGACTTCACACACCTTCAAGGGCTTATAGGGGACTCAGGATTGTAGGTTTCCTCACGACGTCTTCCTTCACCAAATGGCAATTATCATTCATAGCCTGACGGCTTGTTATGGTTGGAAGCGATCGGAAAAGTAAACTGCGGGTTAACAGCGGGCGCGGTCTATAGAAGGATGGGTGACCGCTAGTGGCGAAAATTTCATGGACGCTTCCGTGCTTCAAAGGGCACGTAAAGCCGGCGGTCCCGGTTGTTGTCGTTTAGCCAAGTCAGAGGCCTTCGAGCGGCTTAAAAACTTCCGGCTCTTGGGTTAGCCACTAACCCCTCCATCAATCCGCATTGAAGCAGCGAGCTGGAGTATGCTCTAGGCCTCCTCAGTATGAGGAGAGACCCGTGCTCAGTAGTGGGCTGAAGCCAATGACAATTAAACTGTTATACCTACACAACGTTGGAAAATTAGAGGTGTTCGGATTTGAACCAAAGACTTCCCATTCGAGGGGCTAATATTGAAATGAGTAGGTTATCACTGCCCTTTAATGGTCACTTACATCGTACTGACGGTGACATTAGCGATCCTGCATGCGGCAGTCGTTCTCAATAGGATTGCGCTGGCAGCTGCAGTATCCTGATGTTGAATATAATGAAGTACATAGTATAACTTGGACCTGTGCTCACATGGACACCGCTCCGGGCTCGGTGTAATTGCCACGACTGCGGCTGCACAAAGAGATCTAGTTTGTTTTAAAACCTCACTCTCTAGGTGGGAGGTTTTCTGCACATTATTATTTTAATTTTGTATCACTAGTATCTGCCCGGCGCTTCCCCGCATGGTATGTTCATGAAAAGTAGCCTATGTGTTATTCCACACACATCTATATCTACGTCGAATTTCATTCAGATCGGTTCAGTAGTTTTTGCGTGAAGGAGTAACAAACATCCATCGATCCTCACAAACTTCGCATGTATAATGTAGCTGAACCCGCTACTTCGTACGCGCAGGAGTTTTATCCGAGTAACACCCGATCCCGCGGGATTTCTAGGAAGACAGACTTGTTAGTTTTATATGATATATTTGTTTAGAAGCTATACCAATACGCCTAGAAGTTTTTGCCGCGTAAATACCCATCCCGCGGAATTTCCGGAATAAAAATTATCCTATATGTTAATCCAAGTTACCCTCTATGCCTGTGTGCCAAATTTCATGAAAATCGGTTCGGCAATTTTTGCGTGAAGGACTAACAAACAAACAAACATACATACTTTCGCATTTATAATAGTAATAGGATAGCCTAGATTTAATCACAATATATAAATTGATGTGTATGACAAATTGATTGTCACCCGCCGAAGGTAAACATCGTGGAGAAACCGTCCTTAAAGTTCTTAAAGATGTCAGAAGCCTTACAGTCCACACTTGGCCAGCGTGGTGGACTATGACCCGTGCCTCTCAAGAGTCCAAAACCATTTCATGAGCCGTGCTTCACAGAGCAGATGGAGCCGGTAGTCCCAGTTGTTATCATAATATTGAATGTCTGATGCTGTGATTGGCCAGTAACTACCCCAAGAACGCAATGAATTAGCATGGCAGAGGATGCCCCAGGCTACCAGGGGCGACTCATGCTCGTTAGTGGGCCACGGATTGAAAGCAATAAGTCCTAATAGTATTAAAAATGCGAAAGCTTGTGAAGATTGATGGATGTTTGTTTCCGTTTCGCACAAAAACTACTTAACTTATTTAAATGGAATTTGGCGAAGACATAGATTGTAGTCTGAAAGAACACACACACTTTTTATCGACATACGAAGCAGTCAAAACCGCGGGCGGAGGGTAGTGAACATTATTTTTAAAGTACCTATTTGATATTACCTGGCCATTACATATTTTATAAAAATATTTTGTTCTTTGTCGACCGCTCTCATTGTCCGTCCATTGTCCTAAGGTTGACTGGCAGACAATACTCTAAGCTTTGCTGGCCCTTTGTTCTTTCACTTTCTTTAATGTTTAATTAATAGATAAATATACCCACCTTATTATGTTATGAATATCTGTAATTATAAATTTAGAAAATTAACTAATAATTATATTTTTAGGCTTTATTCTTGGTTTGATTTTAATGAACACCTGATTATTAACATTGCAATAAGGTTACAGCAGGATATTATTTAACTTAAAACAAGTAATTATTGACAAACTTGAGTGTGTGTCAAGTGGTAGTGGTGTGTGTAATGTTTTTATTTTATTTGTAATGTATTTCTGTTGCATTTTAGAATTATACAGTAGCTTTCTGTATTTTATATCATTGTGTTTTAAGTGACTTGCATATATTGTATGGATGTTACCCTACATGTAATGTTTCCTAGTGCCAACACTTCTGTCTCCTTTAAGATTTCTGCCCATGGTTGTCTGGTAGAGATCGTCGTTTAGCGATAAGGCCGCCTTTTGTGAGCGCAGTCTGTTTGTCTTTATCAACAGTCTGTCCCGTTGTGCTCACGACAATGTATTTGTATTGTAAGCCGATGACATTATGAAGCGTTTTCACTTCGTTTGTCATCAGTTTCATTGACATGCATTGTTTGCATCATTAAAGTTGTTCCTAATTTTGTCAATTTATCGTACTAGTCGGTGTAAATAACAAAATAGTACAAATAATGTTCGGTCCTGTAGCCCAGTGGGTAGTGACCCTGTCGGCGAGGCAAGGGTTCCGCGTTCGATTTCCGGTCAGGATAGGTATCGATATGACAGATAAATGTTTGTTCTGAGGATATCACTGTAATTTCTAATGTATTATATGTATTGTTGATATCCCAATAAGAAATTATGAGTAAGAGTTTTGTTTTTAATGAATCTCTAAATCCATTGCTAATAAGATATAAAACTTGTTGTGTAGACTGAGATTAAAATAGTACAGTAACAGTTAAACCGTCTAAACAAACGTGGGAGGAGGGTCGTGCACGAGAGGACGACCACATTGAAATGTCAATAATTACTTTCGAGAAGCTTCATAAAGTTGAAATCGTCAGGACCAATGAAATGAGGCTTCAGTTTAGTCAAAGTGAATTGTTGCAGTCACTCTCAGACTCCCGTCATGTTATATTGAGCAAATATCTCACAATCGCGTTATTCCTTAGTTTATTTCTTTTTTATATAAATGTCCACCACTCCGCACTGGTGTAGTTTGGTTGAGTGTTCTCTAGGCCTCCTCAGGTACCGGACTACGAACGGACGGCTATGCAGGGAGGGGCTCAAGTATTTTTGCCACTAACGGTCATCCCTCTACCTCCGTGCCCTCTATTCCTTAACTTCGTCGATCACTTGGGGTTGGTGCGTCAACTCGAAGTGTGAACGCTCTGATATCAGAATACTAAGGATATTATCTCAGTAATCCCAGCTGTACAAATTAAATGTACAAATTGATAGCCTTACATTATGATAGTAAGAATGACCCAACGTATAAAATATATAATTTATGCCATAACTTATCTAGGTTGAGGACTTCATAAAGACCCACTCTCGTTCAATAAAGAGAGAGAATTTTTATAGTCTGTCAGCGAACCAGCTCATAAACGAAATGCTAAGCGCTCTCTTAAAATAATTCCGAGCGTCTCTTGTCATCGGCCCCGCCTCGTCTTCGGAGCCACCCGCTTTTACTCTCTGTGTGTGGATTTTTAATTTCATTCATCGTTGCGGCCGTCCCACTGGGCTTGCGTCTCGTCTTACAGCGAGTGTGCAGGCGTCCACCACGATGACCAGGTGGAAAATAGCAGACATGCAGGAGAAAATGTAGACAGGAGTGCAGGTTTCCTCACAATGATTTTACCGAAGCAAATGATAATTAATTTTAAACACACACATAATTATTTGAATTAGGCTTAGAGATACATTATAGTCTAGTTTTTGTCAACGATACAGATGTACTAACACGAGCATCAGCCTTAAAGCTGGTCTTCCGAGCTCCCTGTGACGTCGCTGAATCCAAATTACATTCCCAAATATTTTCATCGTTCCACACACCTTATCTCGAGATATTTTTTCTCCTTTTAATATCACCGTAGGTCTAGCGTGATACAGCGCCAGTTTATTTACAAGCGTGATATATTCAGTAGTAACATTTTAATGTAGTTCACGCCAAATATACTTAGTGTAAATTTGTCACTGCCAGCGGTATAAATAGTTGTATGAAGTTCAAACTCCGAACATAAAGTTTGGAACACATCACATTCTCAAGATTGAAATTTTATTCCTTTCTAATATTGAATTATTCTTGACTTTTTAGTTTTTGGCTTCCAACCATTGAATGCCCGCCCGCTACTGAGCACGGCACATACGAGTACTTCGGGTTGTTCAGTTTCAGTCCACAATACTATCCTTCTTTCATATCTCTCTCCGCGACAATGGCACCATTATGCGTCACAAGTCGCAAGAAATCTCGCTGTTAAACTTTCGGAGGCAATGTTATGATACTGGTAACATAATTCAATTGCTTGTTACGTTCAAGTGCGAATATATTATCCAGGAGTGATAACCGAACAGTTTAAACGAACGAAACTCGAACGGGAAATTCTGAATTCGAATCCTGGATTGGTTATCGAAGTGATGTGCATTAGATAATATTATCACAAGTTGAAAGAATACATCGTGACAAAATCTGCCTTTGTGTGTGAAATCTATTACGGCCCATATCACGGCTCGGCAACCTTTTCTTATATGTGGGCCATAAATGTTCTAAGGATATTGGTGCGGGCCACATGATTCATCGGGAGCGTCATAAGAGCCGCCAAGTTATGTCGCGCAAGTGGGGTCTGCGCGGGCCGCACTGTAGCTGCACTCGGACAGCACGCCGCCAGTTGCCGATCACTGGCCTGTATCAATCCTAACTATTTATCTATTTCCTTCTCCTTCATTCAGAAAGTTTAATTTTCTCTGTGATCCTATATAAACAGCTGATACATAACAGGCTACTCGCATTACAAAACTAACAAAGCAAGTAGAAAGTAATGAAATGTTTGCGAGAGCTTCAATACAGTCTGCAGCAAGACGTTGTTTTATTGAACAAGTGCCATATCCGGTACCTGCGAACAGAACTTTGTTTGAGACTAGTTCAAAATTGCTTTCAGATTCTAATATTGTAGGTTTCAAAAGGAATGTTTTGCTGGCGCTGCGCTCAGCTATCTTCCTACAACCGACGTTTCACATTATTCTGACGCGGTTTTGTTTAACTGTAAGGCCTCTGGAAAGGGTGTGTTTTCTCGTTTTTAGGGTTCCACATAGTGAAACCGAAGCCCTGTTGCTAATAATTCGCTGTCCGTCCGTCTGTTTATCACAGTGTTTTATATCGTAGGAACTGTAATTATCGAATCCAGCATTCAGCAATCTAGCTGGATCGCGCGTCGTATCAAAACAGAACCATTGGTAAGAACATGACACAATCTAAGTCAAAGTGGAAGTCAAGTTTATTTCATAATATAAATCAGCAGCTGACTTAAGGAGTGTCTAATATAAGGCCGATTTAGTTTATGATTTTCCGAAATCAGTTCACCGTAGTTAGTTATGTATCCCAACACGAGTACACACGAACTAAGGAACTAATTGATATATGTACATACATGTATGTTATGAAATTTACAAACGTTATAAATTCGTAAGTTTATTTGCTGAATAGCCGCCAACTGATCATAAGGTACCTACATATATATAATTATCGTCATGGTCCAACGTGGCTGCTGAGGGACACTTTACACTGAAGTCATCAACAAACGCGACCAAAGAAACTTATCCGTGACTCAAAAAAAAAATAAAAAAAGGTTATAAAAATATTTGTCAAGTCAATTTTAGTATAGTATATTTAAAATGTACGTAGTAAGGCTATAAAATATTTTTATGACGTTGCCGGTGCCAGTACGGCTGCCTCTGGACTAGAGTCACATCACCTGTCTCGCTGCCACTCTATTGATTGGCAGAAGACAGAATTAACTTAACAACACCCTGCGAAAGGATGCGTACATTGTAAGCAACTAAGAAATAACTATAAAAACAGATACATTTTTGAAAAATTTGGTCTGGAGTAATTTTGGAAAATAGGTAAATATATAAATATCTTTGGACAACTCAGACACGGCCATCTGACCCCAAACTAAGCGTTAGCTTGTACTATGGTGATCAGATAACTGATAAACATA